>WNWK01028469.1:0-25351 GCA_009830355.1 Cherax destructor | reverse complement strand
TTCCACTACCACTACTACTTCCACTACCACTACTACGTCACTACCACTACTACTTCCACTACCACTACTACTTCCACTACCACTACTACTTCCACTACCACTACTACTACCACTACTACTTCCACTACTACTTCCACTACCACTACTACTACCACTACTACGTCCACTACTACTTCCACTACCACTACTACTTCCACTACCACTACTACTTCCACTACCACTACTACTACCACTACTACGTCCACTACTACTTCCACTATCACTACTACGTCCACTACCACTACTACTTCCACTACCACTACTACTACCACTACTACTTCCACTACCACTACTACTTCCACTACCACTACCACTACCACTACCACTACTACTACCACTACTACTACCACTACTACTTCCACTAGTACCCCTTGGTACGAACTTCTCCACTGCCTCCCTATATTTTATGGTCATGCGTTCCATCATTTTGCTAACTGTTTTCCCTCTCGCTCAGTTACACACTCACCTCATGTAGGAATTGCCTCATACTTGTGGAGTTTTCTTTTTTTAAGTTTGGTTTCTCGTCCTTCTCGTACTGCTTCACTGTAAATTATTAACTGTATTCAAAACTCAAAACTACATGCTCGCTAGCGCCTATGGGCGCTATCCCCTATGTCTGAACTGTTCAAGGTGAATGCTGGTTCTTCGTCTCCTCTTTCTCCCTCTCTGGTTATTTCCCTAATCTGTTGGTATGTGATTTTTTCTGTACCGCCTGCAGTATCTTGGCTTTCAAAGTTTCTGGTCTCTCTTGTGGCTCCAGAGTATCCCAGTCAATCTCCTTATAGTTGAAATCCCCCATGATGAGTAATTTTCCCTGCTTGTGTGGGCCCTTCTGGCATCCTTAGCTAGTGTGTCCACCATCCCTCACTTGCTCTCATCGTATTCCTTCCTTGGTCTGCTGCTCAGTGGCGGAATGTACATAACTACTGTCATCACTTTTGGGCCCCCAGTACGAAATGTTCCTATGATGTCATCTGCTACTCCTCTTACTAGTCCACTTATCTCCTCTAAACTCCATTTGTTTCTGATGAGCAGTGCAACTCCTCCTCTCTCCCCCTCTCTGTTGTCCCCTGTCTTTCCTCAGGGTCTGATATCCAGACAGGAAAACTTCATCTGTTATTATTTCTGTGAACTTTGTCTCTGTGATTGCTATGATGTCCGGTGATGCCTCAGTAAATCCAGTTGCGCTGGTGTACCATATCTTCAGCTTCCTTTCTAGAACTGTATTATAGGGGGTTGGATGGGTTGCTGTTGGCTATGGTTGTGGTAGTTTGGTCTGGATAATACAGTAGTCTGTTGGTAGTCAGAGGTACACTCTCTGTTATTTTTTTGAAACCCTTAAAAGTGGTTTCCACTATAGGATTTTGTTTTGTATCACTTCTGACTTTAATGTCAATTTGATTGAGGGGTTCTTTTCCTTGAGTAACACCCAGGTCTCTGAATATATATATATATATATATATATATATATATATATATATATATATATATATATATATATATATATATATATATATATATATATATATATATATATATATATATATATATATTATTGTAACCACGAACGGTATGTCCTCAGACCAAAAGTAACACACCTAGCGTCGCTGGGTGCTTGGTTCTTGTAGGATTGGGTAGTCCTGTGATTTAAGGCTTCATGTAGTTCTCTCTCACAGTGACGGGCCAGTACAACATGGGTTCGAACCTTGGCTAGTGCAGTGTTTTATATATATATATATATATATATATATATATATATATATATATATATATATATATATATATATATATATATATATACACTCCCTCTGGATTTTCTTCTATTTTTTACTAGTTCCCGTTTATTTCCTCTTATCTCTATGGGAAAGTGGAATAGAATTCTTCCTCCATAAACCATACGTGTCTTAAGAGGCGACTAAAATGCCGGGAGCAAGGGGTTAATAACCCCATCTGTACACATTACTAAAGTTAAAAGGAGAAACTTTTGTTTTTCTTATTGGGCCACTCTGCCTCGGTGGGATGCTGCCGGTTTGTTGAAAGAAGAAAGATATATATATATATATATATATATATATATATATACATGTTTATAGAGGGGCCACAGATATATCAGATCACTTTTTAGTTATAGCTACAGTGGGAGTAAAAGGTAGATGGGATACAAGGAAAATAGAATCAGTAAGTAAAAGAGAGGTGAAGGTTTATAAACTAAAAGAGGAGGCAGTTAGGGTAAGATATAAACAACTATTGGAGGATAGATGGGCTAGTGAGAGTGTAGGCAATGGGGTCGAAAATGTATGGGGTAGATTTAAAAATGTAGTGTTAGAGTGTTCAGCAGAAGTTTGTGGTTACAGGCGAGTGGGTGCGGGAGGGAAGAGGAGCGATTGGTGGAATGATGATGTAAAGAGAGTAGTAAGGGAGAAAAAGTTAGCATATGAGAGGTTTTTACAAAGTAGAAGTGATGCAAGGAGGGAAGAGTATATGGAGAGAAAAAGAGAGGTTAAAAGAGTGGTGAAGCAATGTAAAAGAGAGCAGATGAGAGAGTGGGTGAGATGTTATCAGCAAATTTTGTTGAAAATAAGAAAAAGTTTTGGAATGAGATTAATAAGTTGAGGAAGCCTAGAGAACAAATGGATTTGACAGTTAAAAATAGGAGAGGAGAGTTATTAAATGGAGAGTTAGAGGTATCGGGAAGATGGAGAGAATATTTTGAGGATTTGTTAAATGTTGATGAAGACAGGGAAGTTGTGATTTCGTGTGTAGGGCAAGGAGGAATAACATCTTGTAGGAGTGTGGAAGAGCCAGTTGTGGGTGTAGGGAAGTTCGTGAGGCAGTGGGTAGAATGAAAGGGGGTAAGGCAGCTGGGATTGATGGGATAAAGATAGAAATGTTAAAAGCAGGTGGGGATATAATTTTGGAGTGGTTGGTGCTATTATTTAATAAATGTATGGAAGAGGGTAAGGTACCTAGGGATTGGCAGAGAGCGTGTATTGTTCCTTTGTATAAAGGCAAAGGGGAAAAAAGAGAGTGCAAAAATTATAGGGGAATAAGTCTGTTGAGTGTACCAGGTAAAGTGTATGGTAGAGTTATTATTGAAAGAATTAAGAGTAAAACAGAAAGCAGGATAGCAGATGAACAAGGGGCTTTAGGAAAGGTAGGGGGTGTAGACCAAGTGTTTACAGTGAAACATATATGTGAACAGTATTTGGATAAGGGTAAAGATGTTTTTGTGGCATTTATGGATTTGGAAAAGGCGTATGATAGGGTAGATAGGGGGCAATGTGGCAGATGTTGCAGGTGTATGGAATAGGAGGAAGGTTACTGAAAGCAGTGAAGAGTTTTTATGAGGATAGTGAGGCTCAGGTTAGAGTGTGTAGGAGGGAAGGGGACTATTTCCCAGTAAAAGTGGGCCTTAGACAAGGATGTGTGATGTCACCGTGGTTGTTCAATATATTTATAGATGGGGTTGTAAGAGAAGTGAATGCGAGGGTCTTGGCAAGAGGTGTTGGGCTAAAAGATAAAGAAGCAAATACAAAGTGGGAGTTGTCACAGTTGCTTTTTGCTGATGACACTGTGCTTTGGGAGATTCTGAAGAGAAGCTGCAGAGGTTGGTGGATGAATTTGGTAGGGTGTGTAAAAGAAGAAAATTGAAAGTGAATATAGGAAAGAGTAAGGTGATGAGGATAACAAAAAGAATAGGTGACGAAAGATTGGATATCAGATTGGAGGGAGAGAGTATGGAGGAGGTGAATGTATTCAGATATTTGGGAGTGGACATGTCGGCGGATGGGTCTATGAAGGATGAGGTGAATCATAGAATTGATGAGGGAAAAGGGTGAGTGGAGCACTTCGGAGTCTGTGGAGACAAAGAACCTTGTCCATGGAAGTAAAGAGGGAATGTATGAGAGTATAGTTATACCAACGCTCTTATATGGGTGTGAAGCATGGGTGATGAATGTTGCAACGAGGAGAAGGCTGGAGGCAGTGGAGATGTCATGTCTGAGGTCAATGTGTGGTGTGAATATAATGCAGAGAATTCGGAGTTTGGAAATTAGGAGGAGGTGCGGGATTACCAAAACGATTGTCCAGAGAGCTGAGGAGGGGTTGTTGAGGTGGTTTGGACATGTAGAGAGAATGGAACGAGACAGAGTGACTTCGAGAGTGTATAAATCTGTAGTGGAGGGAAGGCGGGGTAGGGGTCGGCCTAGGAAAGGTTGGAGGGAGGGGGTAAAGGAAGTTTTGTGTGCGAGGGGCTTGGATTTCCAGCAAGCATGTGTGAGCGTGTTTGATAGGAGTGAATGGAGGCATATGGTTTTTAATACTTGACGTGCTGTTGGAGTGTGAGCAAAGTAACATTTATGAAGGGATTCAGGAAACCGGCAGGCCGGACTTGAGTTCTGGAGATGGGAAGTACAGTGCCGGCACTCTGAAGGAGGGGTGTAAATGTTGCAGTTTTATAACTGTAGTGTAAAGCACCCTTCTGGCAAGACAGTGATGGAGTGAATGATGATGAAAGTTTTTCTTTTCGGGCCACCCTGCCTTGGTAGGAATCGGCCGATGTGTTAATAAAATATAAAAAAATATATATATATATATATATATATATATATATATATATATATATATATATATATATATATACATATACATATATATATATATATATATATATATATATATATATATATATACATACATACATACATACATGAGTGAAAAACTCTATCCCTCCTTGTTTGCTTTGCCTTTGCTTTATTCTGCTATATGCATCTACAAATCCTTTTTGCTTGTCTTCCTCCCTACTCTGTCTCTTACCCATAATTCTTTCAACACTACCTGTTATCCTCAAATGTCTTATTCCCCTATAATTCTTACTCTCTTTTATTTCCTTTCCTCCTTATACAGAGGAACTATGCATACTCTCAGTCTTCCCTCCTTTCATACATGTATTGAACAAATGCACCAACCATTCCAAAAGTAAATCTTCACTCACTTTTACCATTTCTGTATTAGTCCCATCTCTTTCATTTGTTTCGCCCTCTTTCATTTTGCTACGGTCTCATGCATTTTCCCCACACTCATATCTGACTCTTCCGCACTCATTAAAGATGTTATACTCGTACATCCTTTTCTAGTGCATGAAACCACTCCCTTTCTTCAACAACATTTAACAGTTCCTCTGAATATTTCCTTCATTTTCCCAACACCTACACCTATCTATTTAAAATATCCACTCATTTATTTTTGTTTGTTAAAGCCTAAGTTCCCCAGAATATCTGAACTTACTGATGTCTCTACAAAACCGGTTCTTAGTTCTTAGCAAAAGTTGTTGATAAAGGATCACACACTCTCGTTTGCTCTCCTTCTACACTCCTTCACTATTTGTTTTACCCTCTATTTTACGCTCTGTATAATCTGCACTCAGTATATCACTGCTGCTTTGTAAAACCTCTCACATGTGACCTTTTTCTACCTTAACCTATCGGTCCTATGTCGTCCCGCACCAACCTTACTATATCCACAAACTTGTGCTGCAGTTTCAAACATTGCATTCTTATGTCTACCTCATGACGTACTCTGTAGCCCACCCTTCTTCCTATCTTCTTAAATTAATTAACTTTCGCTTCTGTCTTACTGACGACATTCTGCCCTTACTTTAACTGTAGGTACCACTAGATAATGATTTGATATATCTGTCGCCCCTCTAAAAACACATTAAGACCATTCAGAAAAGTACCCATCAACCTTTTATCTACTAATACTTAGTCCAACTTGCTTAGATTACACCGTTTTCGTATCTCGTATACTTATTTATTCTTTATTTCTTTAAATATGTATTATCTACAAAAAAAAATTCTGCACTTAATTCAATTGGAGGCCTTCATTATTATTTACCCCTGACACCCAACACTTTTCTACTAGGTCTTCTACCACAGTTGTTCCTGCTCTAGCGTCTTCTACCACAGTTGTTCCTGCTCTAGCGTTTAAGCTCTCAAAACAATTACTTATTCACTTGGTTCAAAACTCTCTAAACACTTATTATAGCCCATTTTTTTACATCCCACCCATACTTTAATTCACATAATCCTCAAGAGTATTTATTTATACTCGTTCTTATTTCTTTATTAAGGATTATTTAATATTTCTGCTACTTCTTGCCTAGTTCTGATTCTGTCTCATACGCTTTACCTAATTTCATTTACCTCACGAAGCTAAAAATTTCCTATCCACTTTAGCTTGATTTTGCTTTGAGATAGAACATTAAGCTCTTTTTCAGTCATAATAGTCATAACCAGTTCTTTCTTATCATCCGCTCACAATCAAATATCTCAATTTTTATATTATCTTCCTTAATTTAGTGCTGTCCACAGGGCAACGGTTACTAGCCCCTTGCACCAGGTTAATGGCGCGTTTCATGACACGCGTGGCTTAGGGAGGAAAGATTCTTCTCAACAACTATTAATATTACTACGGCTAAATTTTCTACTACTACTTCGACTACAACAACTAATACTACTACTACTACTATGTCTACTACGACTACTACTGCTGACGCTGCTGCTGCTGATTTTGTTGCTGCTGATTCTGCTGCTGCTGCTGCTGCTGCTGCTGCTGCTGTTGCTGCTATTATTATTATTATTATTATTATTGTTATTATTCTTATGATTATTATTATTATTATTGTTATTATTTTAATTGTTTTTAACTTTAGCATTATTTTCTTTTATTATATGTTATGTTCTTTAAAGCTTTGATTAATACATTTTTTTTTTATTTCTTAATCTTACATACCTTCTTTTAAAACAGGGATGATATTATTATTCATGCATTTCACAGCTGTCACTGACACTAAATTCATTATTTTTGGACAATGACTTAGATGTAATAAAAATGAAAATATGTTGGCTACTGAATCACTAGCTTTCATGTTATAAGATTATTTACCCATGGACAACTGAGAAACTCAAAATTCAGTGTCATTTTATTTCCGTGGGTATATATAACATGTAGTGAGTGTGTATACTGTAATGTATATTATGAAATAAAGCATATTGAATGAACTGAAATGATTCTTACTACAACAGCACAACAAAAGGAATATATAGAGAACATTTAGTAGAATAATGACCAATAAACAGGGAACAGAGACATTTTCCTATGGAACTCCAGTCAAGTCAGTGCCAGCTCACCAGTTACGTCAAAGGTGATCTCGTCGGTACCCAGATGGTTGCGCACGAAGCAGCGGTACTGGCCGAAGTCTTTGGGTTTCTGCATGCGGACGATGAGTACTGACCTCCACAACCCCGTCTTCTGTAGAAGGAGCACATAACTCGTCAGTCCGCTTGAGGGAACTTTCCTGCAGTTTAAAGTGGATAATTATATGAGAAAATTTTTGAAAAGAAAGGTTAGACAATGAGTATGTGGGATTATCTTCTTTGTTATTTTTATTATTATTATTATTATTACCATCATAATTATTAAAGTGAACCGACGCAAGATGAGCGAGGCTTTATGGTTTAGCCAAGAAAAAGCCTAATGTGCCACTGACAGCCATGATTTTAGGTAATGGTAGAGCCTCCACAAGCTGGCATCTGAACGCGAGTGATAAGAAGCACGCCACTTACGACGTCTCTCTTACCATCTTCACAAATATTCATCAACTTTCCTAGTACGATTATTGCTGGTACAAGATTTTGTGGATCTCGTTGAACTATGCTGAATTTTGAAAGGGAGAAAGTATAAACTGTTCAGGCTAGTCATGGGGTGGAATCCAGACTGATCCTAAATACCATCCATCATGATCAGTTACTCGGCTGTGGACGGTGGATCACATTTTAGTCATAATACCCAAAAGACTCCAAGTCCGTGACATCCTCAACACACTCAACACTTTAGAACCTTCTTTTAAGTTCACTCTAGAGACGAACATCCATCTGCCGTTTCTCGACGTGCTGCTACTCTCAGGTCATACTAGAGTAGTAGACGAACGACCAGTACAGTTTCTCGACGTGCTGCTACTCTCAGGTCATACTAGAGTAGGAGACGAACGACCAGTACAGTTTCTCGACGTGCTGCTACTCTCAGGTCATACTAGAGTAGGAGACGAACGACCAGTACAGTTTCTGGATATGCTACTATTCTGCGAAGAATGCAAACTCTGGTTTCAAGTGTATTTCTAACCAACCTTCTGGAACGATTTGTTGACTAAACTATATTGTTGGTAGAATTACCAATAATATGTTAGGTAAAAGGATACAAGTGCAACTAGTGTGACATTTTATCGTGGCAACGTGTAAAGTGAGTCTAAATCCTCCTGTAGTTCAGTGACATCTGAATCAATTACCCTGCCTATTGCTCATATCACTAGTTATTCCTTCATCAAGGTCAGTAATGAATATTATGAACAACAATGGTCCTAAAACTGATCCATGTAGAACACCACGTGGTTTGTTACTTATCCCCACTCAGATTTTACTCCGTTTATGCATACTCTCTGCTTCCTGTTGGTGAGCCATGACTCGATCCATAACAGCACTTTTTCCCGATGTCATGAGCTGTCACTTTCTTTAAGAGTCTCTGATGCTGTACTCTATCAAAAGTCTTACTAAAATCCAAATAAAAAAAATCGAATTCTTTATAGTGATAAACAGCCTCAAAAGCTTTACTGAAGAAAGTTAGTAAATTAGTTAGGCAGGAACGGCCCCTTGTGTATCCATGCTGAGTATCATTAATCAAATTATACTTATTATGATAACTTCTTTTAATATCAGCTATAATTGACTCAAGTAATTTGCCTATAATTGAGGTCAGGCTTAATGACCGGTAATTTGACGGTAACGACTTGTTCCCTGATTTAAAAATAGGAATTACATTGGCCATCTTCTACTTATCAGAAACTATAGGTGTTTGAAGATATATATAAAAAATGTTAGTTAATGGTTCACAAAGTTCCATTTTGCACTCCTTAAGAACCCTAGAAAAAAAAATCGGTCAGTCTACTTGTTTGATATCCATATCCCTAGTGACTGTGATATTACATAATTTATCTTCTTCCGGCCCACTATACAAATTAATTATTGGGATATTGTTAGTGTCTTCCTGTGTGAAAACCGAGAGAAAATAATGATTAAAAATCAAGAACATTTTATTCTCCTTGTCAGTAAGATGCACAGGATTATTTATAAAGGGACCTATCTTTTCTCTAACTTTTGTTCTTTAAACCTAGAAAAAACCTTTTGGGTTAGTTTTCGAATCCCTAGCAACTTTAATTTCATTGTCCCGTTTGGCTTTTCTTATCCCCTTTTTAACCTCCCTAATAATGTGAATATATTTATTCATAAAATGACCCTCACCTTTTAATGCGCTATAAACTCCTTTCTTCTGCCCTAAAAGTTATTTGAGTCTATTGTTCATCCATTTCGGGTCATTTCTATTCGATCTGATATCTTTATACAGAATAAATGTTCTTTGGGCAGCATATATAGGGTTAATTAAGAAATCTGTCATATAGACAGTTCTCTTCGATACCTCAGTCCACAAATGATAGGTGTTCTCTAAGCCCATTGTAATCTGCTAAGCGAAAATCTGGGACCGATAGTGAGTATTCCCTACTGTCATACTTTCATTCAATGCTAAAGGTAATTGATTTGTAGTCTCTTGCGTCAAGTTTCTCTAAAATTTCTAAATTATTAACAAGGGTTTCCTTGTTTGCCAGAGCCAAGTCAAGCAGGTTATTTTCCCTTGTAGATTTTGTAACAATCTGCTTTAAGAAACAATCCTGAGCTATCTCTATGTAGTCATTGACTGGTAAATTACCCAGTCAATGAATTTCAATCAGTCTGGCTAATGCTAAAGTCCCCTTATTGTGCCTTATGGCCTGAACAGTTTCCTCCCACAGAAGTCTTCCTTGGTCCCTATCCAAGTTTGGGGGATGGTATATCATGCCTAAAACCAATTATTCGTGCCCTTCTGAAAATTCTACCCAGACAGACTTAGTATGTGTTATTTCAGACTTTATACCCGTTTTTATGGACAATTCATGCGATCTCGGACATACAGTACCACCCAATCCAACTTTCCGATAATTCTGTCTACTTGGAACAATTTAAAACCCTGACTGTGATATTCAGCAGGCATGTCCCGATTTTTCAGATTCAACCACGTATCGGTTACGGCAAATACATTAATGCTACACGCACTTGCAACTAATCTCAATTCATCCATATTATTTCTAGCACTACGATTCTTAGTATAATATAAATTTAGAAACCCTCCCTTCTCTTTTCTTTTCCTGCTCATTTCTGTTCCTCCACTATCCCTAATACTGTCCTTATCACATAGTGCCACTGGCTTTCCAATATCCACCAATAACTCTACCTCATTCTGCATATAACTGGTTTTACTAAAACTCACACTATTGCTACAGTGAGAATTCATTGCTTTCTCTCAAAAAACCATACCACTATTTCTACATTGGCCAGAGCCCTCACCCCAAACCTAGATAAGTGAGCCCCATCAATGGCATGCATGTCATTTCTTCCGTAGAAGTAGTCCCAGTTGTCTATAAATGCTACTGCATTTTCCTTACAGTGCTTGTCCAGCAAGCAATTGATACCAATTGCCCTAGACCACCATTTATTTCCAACTTCTCTCCTCGGCAAAATACCAGATATCACAGGGTTTCCTCCCTTCTTCCTAATTACATCTATTGCTGACCTATACTTGTTAATCAGATCATCACTCCAGCACTGTCACAGATAATAGGATTGCTCCCATTACCTTTCATGATGTCTAAACGTCTAAATTCGAAAAGGACGAAAACCGAAGTAATATTTCCCATAAGAAATAATGTAAATATAATTAATCCGTTCCATACACACAAAAATATTAAAAAAAATTATTTTTTTAAATAATAACTATAGTTTTACATACAGAAAACAATGAGAAACAACTATAAATGACTAATGAAATGGATAAATGAAGATTTAACATCAAATTTACCTTAAATTAATTAAAGACTCTTGTTGGGGTATGGACGGCGAGGAGGGGAGCGGGAGGAGGAACAGAGGTTATTGTTTAAAAGGGAAATCCCCCTCCATAAGAACTTCAGATATCAAAGCCCTATCCGGGGTTACTTCCCTTCTTTGTCTTTTACTGGCACTGGACCACTGTCGCACTAAAAATCTGTCCAGAGAGCTCTGTTTCTGGCATCTCTTTAAGATTTGCCTAAAATGGGACAAGGTATTGTCGCTGAACATGTTGCAGATACGGTTTGCATCAACTTGGTCACAATTGAAGACTTGTTGGGGGATGAATCCTTCAACCTCTACATACTCCTTGAATTCATCAACGAATTCTTCGGCCGCATGTTTGTCCGAACTTGTAGCGTCACCATGCCTTACAAAACTATGTATGCCACTACGCTTCTTGAATCTGTCGAATCAGCCTCTGCTGGCCTTAAATTCACTACCAGCAGCACTCGTTCCAGGCATTTTCTTTACAAGATCCGCATGCAACTGCCTTGCCTTTTCGCAAATGATCGACTCCACAACACTATCTCCAGCTAACTGTTTTTCGTTGATCCACACCAAGAACAACTTCTCAGCTTCTTCGATTGTTTGTGATCTCTGTTTCGTTAGCATATTTACCCCTTTCGCAACATCAGCTTCCTTGATTTCTACTTTCTTTGCCAGAATGGAACTGATTGTTGATTTGGACTTGCCATACATCCTGGCGAGCGTGGCCATACGTATGCCACTTTCGTGTTTTTCTACAATCTCTTTCTTGAATTCTATCGTGTTTCTCACCTTCTTTACCAAAGGGCTGGCACTAGGAACTTTCTTTGGGCCCATGGTGGCTTATTTCGCAATCACACTCAATAAACAAGCACAAAAAACAATGCATTATTACAAAATGTTTCGGATGAACGCGTGAAGTAATGCTCTCTTAACTAGTGACAGAGCTAGACTGAGACACGTACGCATGAGTGGCAGTGTCTTGGGCGGTCAGACGTGTCTGATACGGACGATTTTCGGGTGAATGTACGAAATCCGGAGCAAAATTTCGCTCAAAAAGTGGTCTAAATCCGAAACGCACGATATTAGGTGCGGAAGAAATCAGGGGTTCCATTGAATATTCATATATATATGTCTTGCCGATTAGGTAAAACTGCTAAACTAGCAAGAACTCATTTAAAATTAAGTCCTTCCTAAAATTTTCTCTTATACGTTTAAAGATATATTTTTTTTTCATTTATGTTTATGTAAAAATTTATAATTTTGTACCAAAAGAAACTTAGAAAACTTACCTAACCTTATTATAACAAGGGCTATTTAATTTAGCCTAACCCAACTAAATATATTTTAGAAACAGTGGACCCCCGGTTTTCGTGATTTTTTCGTTCCAGAATGCTGTTCAAGTGCCATTATACCAAACGAATTTATCCCCATAAGGAATAATGTAAAGTAGACTAGTCCTTTTAGACCCCCAAAAATACACTAACAAAAGCATTTAAAAAAATACACTTACATAAAAGGGCGAGTTTGGAGCAGGACGAACACCGGGGGTCCACTGTACGTTTACAATAATTTAATAATAAACAAAAACAATAAAATATATTTTTTCGTTAGGTTCAGAATGTTTTTTTTATTGCATACACAAATTTTCGCTTGTCTTATATGGCAAGAAGAGCGTTGCTATTTAAGCCAAAATCGCAAGTTTTACCTAATCGGCACGACTTATATATATATATATATATATATATATATATATATATATATATATATATATATATATATATATATATATATTAACAACTCGCAAACAGGGAAATTATTTACAAACATTGTCTCTACGTCCACAGTAGGACTCGAACCTTCAAACTCTGCATCAAAGTACACAGTACTTAACTACGGAGCCAGACCCCACAATAAGTATGGACGATTAGCTGGAACTAGACGATGTTTCCCCATTCGAAATATGAAATAACTGTGAAAACAAGCCTGGTGCCTCGGGGTATGGGTAAACATCATCTAGTTCCGGCTAGGCGCCCATACTTATTCTGGGGTCTGGCTCCGTGGTAAAGTACTGTGTACTCTGATACAGAGTTTGCAGGTTCGAGTCCTGCTGTGGACATACAGACAATGTTTGTATATATATGCATACATGTCATGCCGAATGGGTAAAACTGGTCAATTAGCAAGAATTCATGTAAAATTAAGTCCTTTCAAAAATTTTCTCTTGTTCATTTAAAGACATATTTTTTCATTTATGGTATTATAAAAATTAATGATTTCGTACCAAAAGAACCTTAGGAAACTTACTTAGCCTTATTATAACAAGCGCAATTTAATTTAGCCTAATCCAACTAAATATATTTTATATAAGTTTACAATAATTTAATAATAAACAAACAGAATGAAATATAATTTTCACTCTAGATTCAGAATGATTTTTGCAAAAATATTGCATAGAATCGGCAATTATTAAGCATGATAGGCAGTCATTATACTATATTAGTGATGGGATGTTCAAATTAGATGGACAGCCCTACCAGGCAGCAAGAGGCATTAACCCCAGCACATTCTGCAACGACTTGCTTCAGCTAGCATTACGGGTGTGGAAAGCCTTGGGTGTGTGCCGTATTACACTGATGGCTCCAGCTGCTGTGATGTTCCACAGCAATCTGACAGCAGGTTGGCGCCTCCCGGACCATTGCACCATCCTCCAGGCTGAACTCTATGCCGTTCAACAAGCTCTGCAGCATGCAATTGCAGACCATTAGCATCCCCCCGTCATCCATGTTGATTCCAAGTCAGCAATCCAGGCAATAATTCACAAAGAGCCAAGGGACAACATACACTTACTCACGTCCATTCGGGGCGACCTGCAGACGCTCATGGCCCAGGGTCGCAGAGCCACCATCAACTGGATCCCGAGCCATGTGGGAATCCCCGGCAATGATGCAGCAGATGAGGCTGATAAGACCGCAACGCTCGAGGCACAGCCATGTGGTGCAATCTCCATCAGCCTCAGCCAGATTATGAAATGGGCTACCAGTGCAGCCAGGCGCCCACTTCCTGACCCTGGGGATTCACGGAGCCGCCGCTGGTATGACAGGGCGACTCACAGGGCGCCCCCTCCAAGTATTCGGAAGCAGACCAGGGAACTGCGGGTATCCCACCGCTGCACGGATCGTTGAACGGGCAAGAGAGGAGCTCTGTGCCCACTGTGACCGGATGGATTCAACACCCCTGGTGCACTACCTCTTAGACTGCCCAGCTACATTGCCCCTTTGCCGCAGACACTTCCCGATGACCCAGGTGGGGCGGGCCCTGGAAGATGAGGCGGCACATCTAGTGTACTTGGCCATCAAAGATTTGGAGACCTTACTCCCAGCCATTGCACGTCACCCCCCCATCCCGCTGACGTCGTTGTGAAGGCCTGCTGAGGGAATCCGATGTACCCCGCACCAACCACCATTAGAGCAACCTACCTTTTGGGACGTCGTTTGTCCATAGATTCGGAGAGGACCCCTCTTCCCACCAAAGGAATGCCACACATGTACCTTTAACGTCGATACATGACACTTCCCTACCCGGGGAGCCGATGCCGGGTCACCAAATTGGATGAGTTCACAGAAGAGACACATAGCACAGATGAACCATGCCAGTCCAAGGACTCAGCACTAAAAGGCGCTACTCATGTGTCAACGACTCTCAGGGCACCTTGGAGGAGGTGCAAGCCCCCCCAAGAAGGTCAAGGATCAACCGAATGGCGGGGATACTGCCATAGAGCTGAACTCCCCATCGGACTTGGGGAACATGGAAGTGAGCCAAGAGCAGGCTCTTGGCTCCCAGACAACGGTGCCGGGGCCTGCCCAGGATCCCAGCCTGGAGGATCCTGCCTCAGATGGGGCTGGGGAGTTTACCCTGGTGGGCAGGGGAAGGAACCGGTCTGGTCGCGCTCAGACAGCCAGTTCCTTCAACAGGTTTATATTCCCCACCTACGAGATGGTGAGGGAGTTGGAGACAGCAGTCCCCTCCAGCAAGCTCAGCTGCGAAATCACGCTCAGGGGAGAGATCCTGGCCAAGCCTCGGGACGAGGATACATACGACAGGATCAAGACCATGGCTTCTCAGAACCCAGGGATAAGGGAGCTCTTTGCCCATGACAAGGTGAACAAGGGGGTTGTCGAGCACGTCCCTGTGCCCATCCCAGCAGAGCGCTTCCTCGAAGTGCCCAACATATCCAAGGCCGAAAGACTGACTACGGGAACCAACAAGGCACCGACTCGGAGCGTATTGATCCACCACAGGGGGCCCCTTCCTGCCCACATACACCTAGGAATGTGGGGGAAATTCAAGACCCGGGCCTACATAGATGGCCCGCTCCAGTGCTACAATTGCCAGGGATTCAACCACATTGCAGCCACCTGCCAGCATGTGAAAAAGTGCGGGGTCTGCAGCAAGCAGCACGACTCCAGGGACTGCATAGCCCTGCTCAGGCAGAACAACCCCGAGATTCAACGCCCAGAGCCCAGATGTGTCAATTGTGGAAAGAGGCACCACGCCTGGAATCGGAGCTGTCCTGCTATAACGCAGCGGTGGCAACAGATACGGCAGCGGCACGCCCCTACGACGACCACAGCAAAGCCCAACACTCGGGGCCCCCAGCAGCAACAGACAGGGTCGACGACCAACCCATGGAACACTCAGCAGCGGCCACCAGGGACACACATCACAGCTTCCCAGAGCCAGCCCACGACCTACAACACTGAGTTCCCAATGCTGGGTTCCTGCCAGACAGGACAAGGTACAGCTCCCGGCACGAACCAGGGTGGCCAACGACCCGGACAAGCGCCAAAGCCTCAGAGAAAGCAGAATCGTGGGACGAACAAAGCCCGGCTCAGGGATGCTGCACAAGGGGCTGGGGCCACACGGCAACAGACCCCGCCGACCTACCAGTGGAGCCCCCTAATGCAAAGTCAAGACGTCCCCGTGAGCAAAGAACGAAAACCTTCACGGGCCAGCCAGATCGCCCAGAGAGCAGTGCAGGCCTACACAGCAGTAACTCAGTCAACGGTGGATACAGAACAGCAGCCCCAGAGCCCAATCGAGACACCAGCAGCCGCCTCGACCCTGAGCGATGGGGAACCGGACTCCAAGAATGCCAGCTTCACCTCGATGATCATGATCATCACGGAGTGCATTTCAAACCTGCTCCCGTCTATGGTGGACCGGGAGAACTGCAGAGAGCTCCTAGGCACCCTTTTCAGCTTGGTTCTGCTGGACCCGAAGTCGTCAGCAAAATTGCAGGAACATCTCGGCAGGGTCTTCGAGTCCACAATCAAGAGGAGACAGGAAATGATGACTCCATCGAGGGAGTCCATGGACGAGCAGGAGTGGATGGAGTCCGACGGGTCGCTCTCCATCCCTTAAAAATTCTACAGTGGAACATCTGGTCTTAAATATATATTTCTTCAAGGTTATTTAATAGCAATGTAGTGAAGCTGATAGTAAGGAACACTAGAAGTGCTTTGGTTACTCCAGTGATGCAAGTGATGACTGACAGTTTCCTGTAGTGATGACTGACAGCTTCCTGTAGTGATGACTGACAGTTTCCTGTAGTGATGACTGACATTTTCCTGTAGTGAATGACAACCATAGTGACAGCATCCTGTAGTGATGACTGACAGCATCCTGTAGTGAATGACAACCATAGTGATAGCATCCTGTAGTGATGACTGACAGCATCCTGTAGTGATGACTGACAGCATCCTGTAGTGAATGACAACCATAGTGACAGCATCCTGTAGTGATGACTGACAGCATCCTGTAGTGAATGACAACCATAATGGAACATCTGCGGTCTGCGACAGAAAATCCACCTCGTCGTCGAAACGGCAGTCCAGGAGGCAATCGACGTTTTCCTGCTCCAGGAGACCTTAGTGAACCCGCCGCCGAACCCGCAGCCACGCATACCGGGATTCTCGGCCTACCTACAGCGAGCTGGAGTTCCCGCCAGGGGCATGGCAGTCTACGTGAGGAACTCCATTCCCCACTCAATCGTCAGCGACCCCATCAACTGTGGTGAAGGGGTTGAGGTGCAAGCTGTCACTCTGCACCTACCGGCCGGGCCACTAACGATCTATAATGTGTACCGGAACCCGAGAGTCACCCTCGACCTCTCCGAAGTTGCAGCTCTCGCTGTGTCGCCCAGCCATGGCGTGCTGGTGGCAGGGGATCTCAATGCCCACCATGAGCTACTGCGCTCGGTCACTCCCACAAATGAGACAGGCAGGCACCTGGCAGCAGTGCTGGAGGATGTTCCCGAGATCGCCCTCCTCAACACAGGAGAGCCGACCCACCACTATGGCAACCGACTGGACGTCACGCTCCTCTCCCGGATGCTACTTCCAGGAGCCAGTTGGGAAATCCACCTCTTCTCACCAGCGACCATTTTGCAATCGTCACCACTCTGTCGCTCTCAAGGCACCCTCCGTACTCCCCACCTCCACGGTGGAACACTAAGAAGGCTGACTGGCAGTGCTTCCAGGACGTCATCCAGCAGTGGTGGAAGGAGACTGATCTCTCTGACGACCCAGATGAGGCTACCCAGAGCCTCCAAGCAGCTTTCTCTCGAGCAGCCGAGGCGGCAATACCACTCACAAGGGTCGGGGGAACGCCCAAGCGTGATTGGTGGTTCTATGACGAGGCAGTCAAAGAACAAAACCACCGCGTCAATCGTGCCCGTAGGTTACACCGACGCAACCCCACGGCTGGGTCCCTCAGGCTTCTGCGAGAGGTGGTGCGGCACGCACGCCATATCTCCCACAGGACACGTCTGGCAAAGTGGTTTGAGTGGTGTGCTTCCTTCAGCCACTACTCTACCCTGTCTGAGATCTGGAAGAAGATCAGCATAGCTACGGGAAAGCGTAGAGGCGCTGTGCGTGCTCACCATGACCCGGCTGGGGAGGTAGAGAGGCTGGTGGTACTCTTCACATCCAGGGCAGCCACAGCCCGCCTACCCCAGGACATCCAGGACCTCCAGGCCACCCTCCTCCCTGGTAGGACTGCCTGGATTCTAGAAGCATCCCAGGCACAAGACGACACCGACGTCAAGTTTACCGGTCGGGAGCTGCAAGCTGCCTTCAAGATTTCACGGGACACGGCCCCCGGGCAGGACGGAATCACCTACAGTATGATCTCAAAGGCAGGCCCTCACGGGCATGACGCCCTCCTGGAAGTCATCAACCGTACCTGGAGGGTTGGGCGACTTCCCACCGCATGGAAGGAAGCCAACATCCTGCCGATCCCCAAGCCCAGGGATCCAGGCAACATGCGGCCTATTTCCCTCACCAGCTGCCTATCCAAGGTTGCAGAGAGGATGGTGTTGGAGCGCCTAAGATGGAAGCTTGGTCCGGAGCACCAACACATCTACGGCTTCACACGGGGAGTGGGCACCTCTGAGAGCGTCACCACACTCATGGCCAGCATTGAGTCTGACAAGAGGCCGAAGACTGTCATCTTTCTCGACCTTGAGAAGGCCTTCGAGCTGGCCAGTGCACCGGCCATCCTCGACCTACTGGCGCGCAGAGGAGTGAGGGGCAAGCTGCTTGCCTGGGTTGGCTCATACCTACAGGGCCGGCAGGCGCGGGTACGCTTCCAGGGGCAGGCTTCTGCCCTCAGGGCCTTGGAAAATGGCACCCCGCAGGGCGGAGTCCTCAGCCCAACTCTCTTCAACGTGCTGATGCATGAGCTGCTGCAGCTGACGTTCTCAGCAGGCACCCGACTGCTCAGCTACGCTGATGACCTGGCACTCATTGTCATCGGGAAGCCCGGACTGTTGCGCAAAGCCCAACGCGACCTCAGCCTGCTAGATACCACCTGCCGTCGCCTTGGCCTCAAGATCTCGGCGGACAAGTCCAAGGCCATGATCTTTCGTGCCAAGGTGCCTGATACCAGGCTGAAGATCTCAGACATCAACCTGGACTGGGTCAGCAGTTACCAGTATCTTGGTATATGGATTGACAGCCGACTCTCCTTCCGCAAGCAGGCAGAGTATGTCAGGGAGCGTTCCATGCAACGTGTCACGGCCATGCGTGCCATGGCCAATCCTAGGACTGGTGCCAGCCACGATATTCTCCGGATGTTCTACGTGCAGGCGGTGCGCTCGCTAGTCGACTATGGTGCAATCACCCTGGCCCATGCTCATCCCTCATGCCTCAAGCGCCTCAGCGTTGTACAAAATGCTGCGGCTCGGGTCATGCTGGGGGCCCCGGGCTGGACCAACACAGTGACTCTGAACAGAGAGGCCCAACTGCAGCCCCTAAGTGACAGGATCGCCCTTGTTGCTGCCAGGAGGTTAGCCAAATTTGTCCAGCTACCGGGCGGTGAGCGCCTGCTGAGAGACCTCCTTGACCGTCAGCGAGGCGACTTCGCAGGGGGCCGTGTCCGACTATGGTTGTGGTCGGCTGCGGAAGTGACAAAGGAGCTCCTGCCCATGCCGCTCCTCGAGGACAAGGGATGCGACCGGCCAGTCGATGGGTACACCGTGCCACCGCCATGGGCACCTGAACCTGTCGTAATCCACCTTGCAAACCTGCCAGCCAGCAAGCGTCACTGTCCACAGCGCGTGCTGCAGCGGTGGGCAGCTGCAAGCATTGCTGCAGTGGAGCATCCCGGGTGTGCAGTGTACTACACTGATGGATCAAGAAACCCCGAGGCCGGCCGCTTGGGTTCCGGGATATATCACTCCTCCCTAACGGCCGGCTGGCGCCTTCCAGACCACTGCAGCATCCTACAGGCAGAACTCCACGCCATCCAGAGGGCCATCCAACATGCGCTCTTGGAACACCACCAACCTCCAGTCATCCACGTCGACTCCAGGGCGGCGATACAGGCCATCATGCATAGGGAGCCCAAGGATAACATCCGGCTCCTCACCGCCATCAGAAGAGACCTACACTCACTTGACGAGCAGGGCCGGCAAGCAACAATCAATTGGATACCAAGCCACATCGACCTTGCTGGGAATGATGCGGCGGATGGGGCGGCTAAGTCTGCCACATTTGCGGCCCAACCTGCGACTACAATTGCCATTAGCCGCAGGCAGGTGCACCTGGGGGCAGCTTCGGCAGCCAGACGCCCACTACCAGCACCGGGAGCATCTCGGAGCCGGCACTGGTATGACAGAGCGACACGTAGGGAGCCCCCACCAAACATGAGGAAACTGAACAGGGAGCTGCAAGTCAGCGTCCACCGCCTGCGCCTCGGCTACCCTACTGCAAAGCGCCTCATCGAACGCATGAGTGAGGAGCTATGCCGCCACTGCGACCAGATGGTTCCAAAGCCTCTAGTTCACTACATGCTTGACTGTCCTGCGACGACGTCCATCCGCCGCAGGCACTTCCCGATGGTACCTGGGGATCTGACCCGCGAGGACAAAGCAGCCCGGCTGGTTTACCTGGCCACCCATGACTTGGAGACACTGCTCCCAGTCCTAGCCACCCACCCGCCCCCTCGATGACGACACCAGAGAACTCCGACGACGACCAAGACTACCCACTATAGCTATTCTTTCTCTCACTTCCTTCTTTCTTATCCCCCATCCTTCTTCTTCCTATGTAGGTAGAACCACAGCCTGAAGTACCAAGATCTGCTGATGAAGATGCGACGTCAGAAGACACTCCCCATCATGGGGAGCCACAGCAAGAAAGAAAGAAAGAAGAAGATGACCAACACCCTCTACCCAGGGGGCCAATGCCGGGTCACCATTTGGAGAAGACCCGGGCCGGATGTACCGGCGAACATACAACAACAACAACAACAACAACCCAGGCCGGGATCCATACCGGCAAATCACATAGAATAGAAATAGAAATTAGATGCGTTTTTAGTTGAGTCAATAGTACACAGTTTAAAATTGGGCTCTTCTACTAATACATGAGTCTGTCTTAAATGTAGTGCCACAGAGGAATTAGGGCATATTTTTTCCTGTAGTTTCTGAAGGTTGAACCAGAGTTTGCCTCAGAATTATGTGAGATGAATATCTGTGGCCGGCTTTCATGTTATTGCAGATCTCTACAACAACCAAGTAATGAGTTTATTTTAATAAGCCTCGTTTCCTTCACATAACTTTTAGAAGTCTTCCCTATTGCAAATATCGAACTTAAACTGAAGGAATCTTACAGGAGACAAGAATCGCAGGAAAAACTAAAAGCCATAAAGGAAATTGAAAACAAAAACAAAATACTTCTTCTCTTATGCCAAATCTAAGGGAAAAACAACATCCAATATTAGGCCCCTGCTTAGGCAGGATGGGACATACACAGATGACAGCCAAAAAGTGTTCAGCAAGCCGCTGCCCAGACTAAGGATCGACAATCCAAATGAATTCTTTATGAACGAAATGCAAAATTTGGTCATCTCAAAAAAATCGGATATTATTATAACTCCACAAGGCAATCAATGACATGCCTATGCACTTCCATGAGTCTGACCCAGACTCATGGAACTCCGTGTTCATCAAGAATTGCAAGAAGCCCCTATCGCGTGCCTTCAGCATTCTATGGAGAGGGAGCATGGACACAGGGGTCATCCAACACTCACTAAAAACAACAGACATAGCCCCACTCCACAATGGGGGCAGTAAAGCAATTGCAAAGAACTACAGACCGATAGCACTAACATCCCATATCATAAAAATCTTTGAGAGGGTTCTAAGAAGCAAGATCGCCAACCACCTAGATACCCATCAGTTACACAACCCAGGGCAAAACGGGTTTAGAGCAGGTCGCTCCTGCCTGTCCCAACTCCTGGACCACTATGACAGGGTCCTGGATGCTGTTGAGTATAAACAAGATGCAGATGTAGTATACACAGACTTTGCAAAAGCTTTCGACAAGTGTGACCATGGCGTAATAGCACACAAAATGCGTGATAAAGGAATAACAGGAAAAGTTGGTAGATGGATTTATAACTTCCTGACAAATAGAACACAAAGAGCAATAGTAAACAGAGTAAAGTCCCAGGCAGCCACGGTGAAAAGCTCTGTTCCACAAGGCGCAGTACTCGCTCCCATTCTATTCATCCTCCTCATTTCTGACATAGACAGAGATGTAAGCCATAGCTCCATGTCTTCCTTTGCGGATGACACTCGGATTGCCATGGCAGTGACCTCCATTGAAGACACTGCAAAACTCCAAGCGGACATCAGCCAAATCTTCAAATGGGGCACTCAAAACAATATGAAGTTCAACGAGGAGAAATTTCAACTACTCAGATATAGAAAACTTGAGGAAATAAAAAATGTATCAAGGTATACGACAAATTCTAACCATACAATAGAGCGAAAAAGAAATGTGAAGGACTTGGGAGTGATAATGTCAGAGGGTCTCGCCTTTAAAGACCACAACAATGTATTTACCTCATCGGCTAGGAAAATGATAGGATGGATAATGAGAACCTTCAAAACTAGGGACGCCAAGCCCATGATGACACTCTTCAAATCACTTGTTCTCTCTAGGCTGGAATACTGTTGTACACTAACAGCCCCCTTCAAGGCTGGCGACATTGCAGACCTGGAGAGTGTGCAACAAACTTTCACAGCACACATAAGTACGATAAAGCACCTAAATTACTGGGAACGGTTGAAGGTCCTTGATCTGTATTTCCTGGAACGCAGGCGAGAGAGATACATGATAATATTCACTTGGAAGGTCCTGGAGGGATTGGTACCAAACCTGCACACGAAAATCACTCCCTATGAAAGCAAAAGACTCGGCAGGAGATGCAACATTCCCCCGATGAAAAGCAGGGGCGCCACGAGTACACTGAGAGACAACACAATAAGTGTCCGGGGCCCAAGACTGTTCAACTGCCTCCCAGCATACATTAGGGGGATTACCAATAGACCTCCGGCTGTCTTCAAGAAGGCACTGGACAGGCACCTAAAGTCAGTACCTGACCAACCGGGCTGTGGTTTGTACGTCAGTTTGCGTGCGGCCGGCAGTAACAGCCTGGTTGATCAGACCCTGATCCACCATGAGGCCTGGTCTCAGACCTGGCGTTGACTCCCGAAACCTTCTCCAGGTAAACTCCAGGTAATATAGGGTACCGTTTTCTCTTGTAATTTAAATGGACACGTTGTCCCGTAGAGGATATAATTGCCAGTGACTTCTATATCACTGATAATATATTTATATATTTAAAGTTATTGATGTCATAGTGGAATGTGACCGAATTTTGTATTATTGCCACGTTAATTTCCTTTAGACTATTACAATATCAATGTTTGTGGGATTTTTTCTAATGCTATAATATTCCTCTTTTTGGATATGAGCACTGTTGTGACTGAGGGCACTTCCGGTACCCTCTCCTTTCTCCCTTACTCGCTCACTCCAGTGAAAACATGCAATTACATTAAGTTTTACAACCTGCATGAATTGTATCACTGTAGGCAACAAGAGCATTTCACCCCTCCATGAAAGATGTGTTCATTTAATATCACATACCTGCAAGTCCCTCCCAAGAAGCTCATTGCTAGTAATCCCTTCCTTAAATCACTTGTTAAAGCAACTGCTCAAGAAGAAATTTCTCGCCTAGCTGGAAGTAATAAGTTATCTCAAGTTATATACACTGATGGATCTAAACAGGAGTCTTCTGGCAGGGCTGCATCTGCTCTGGTTGCCACCTCCTAGTTAAGAACAATATATATATATATATATATATATATATATATATATATATATATATATATATATATATATATATATATATATATATATATATATGTCGTGCCGATTATGTAAAACTTGAGATTTTGGCTTAAATAGCAACGCTCTTCTTGCCATATAAGACAAGCGAAAATTTTGTATGCAATAATTTCGCAAAAATCATTCTGAACCTAACGAAAAAATATATTTCATTGTGTTTGTTTATTATTAAATTAATGTTAACGTATCTAAAATATATTTAGTTGGGTTATGCTAAATTAAATTGCGCTTGTTGAAATAAGGTTAGGTAGGTTTTCAAAGTTTCTCTTGGTACAAAATTATAAATTTTACGTTAACATAAATGAAAAAATATATCATTAAACGTATAAGAGAAAATTTTAGAAAGGACTTAATTTTAAATGAGTTCTTGCTAACTGACCAGTTTTACGTAATCGGCACGACATATATATATATATATATATATATATATATATATATATATATATATATATATATATATATATATATATATATATATATATATATATATATGTCGTGCCGATTAGTAAAACTTGCGATTTTGGCTTAAATAGCAACGCTCATCTTGCCATATAAGACAAGCGAAAATTTGTGTATGCAATAATTTCGCCAAAATCATTCTGAACCTAACGAAAAATATATTTCATTGTGTTTGTTTATTATTAAATTATTGTTAACGTATCTAAAATATATTTAGTTGGGTTAGGCTAAATTAAATTGAGCTTGTTGTAATAAGGTTAGGTAGGTTTTCAAAGTTTTCTTGGTAAAAATTATAAATTTTTACATTATCATAAATGAAAAAAATATATCTTTAAACGTATAAGAAAATTTTAGAAAGGACTTAATTTTAGATGAGTTCTTGCTAATTGACCAGTTTTACTAATCGGCACGACATATATATATATATATACATGTCGTGCCGATTAGGTAAAACTTGCGATTTTGGCTTAAATAGCAACGCTCACCTTGCCATAAAGGCAAGTGAAAATTTGTGTATGCAATATATCTTTAAACGTATAAGAGAAAATTTTAGAAAGAACTTAATTTTAAATGAGTTCTTGCTAATTGACAGTTTACCTAATCGGCGACATATATATATATATATATATATATATATATATATATATATATATATATATATATATATATATATATATATATATATATATATATATATGTCGTGCCGATTAGGTAAAACTTGTGATTTTGGCTTAAATAGCAACGCTCTTCTTGCCATATAAGACAAGCGAAAATTTGTGTATGCAATAATTTTGCAAAAATCGTTCTGAACCTAAAGAAAAAAAAATAATTCATTGTGTTTGTTTATTATTAAATTAATGTTAACGTATCTAAAATATATTTAGTTGGGTTAGGCTAAATTAAATTGCGCTTGTTATAATAAGGTTAGGTAGGTTTTCAAAGTTTCTCTTGGTACAAAATTATAAATTTTTACATTAACATAAATGAAAAAATATATCTTTAAACGTGTGGTTTTTAAATCCGGTCGATCTCGTCTTGGGCCCTGTCCCCCTCACTGCTCGAGGGTAGGCTATCGTT
>WNWK01028468.1:0-25352 GCA_009830355.1 Cherax destructor | reverse complement strand
ACATGTCTCCTTATGTTAGGATCTCCTTTGGGGGTGGGGTTCGTTATTGAACCTATGGTTGGGGGTTTTTTTTTTTTTTGACATGATAGAGCATAAGGTGTTTGTATATGCTCAGTTTGGGTGATATCCCTAATGATGATGGACACAGTCAGTGTTGTATATTGTTTTCATAAATGTGAGTGTCCACGAGGATTGTATGTAATGTGTGACATTGAGTTAGGATTGATATTGTTTTTGGTTTTTTTTTGTGGAAATGCTTTCCCGTCGTATAACTTTTTTTATATTTTATTTAAAAAACTCCAGTACACAAAGGAAACATAACACATATACATGTGTTATGTTTCCTTTGGTGTACCTTGGAGTTTTTTTTAAATAAAATATTAAAAAGTTGTACGACACTGACCCTTAATTAAGGGGTTAAAGAGAGCAACGGTAGCTTTACTCTCGACATCTCCAACTTCAAGATGCATTCATATTGACTGTATTGTTCGACGCGACTCCCACATTTGATGGTGGCTTCCAATTGTACCGATTATAGTTTCCCACCTTCGCCAGTCCTAAACTTTATTAATCAATACCATTATAACTTGGGCCACCTCTGTATTACTTGACCCTTTAAGAGTATCAGTTATTTTTTTAGAAAATGTTAAGAGTCTTCCCTGATAGTGGTGGTGGGTGCAGTTAGCTGTGACAGCCTTATCGGAGTTCTCATCACGTGAGAGCCTAACCCTTATAAACGTTCAAGGGGAATATCGAATGACTATCCATCAGTTCTAAAAACCACAGGATGGGACAAAGCAATCATGATCGGTGTCGGGAAAAGCGCATAGGGGCTCCTCGAAGTACTTATTTCTCATGATTTGCCGGCCTTGTACTCTTGAGATTTGTAAATCAACTTATCTGCGAGTGACACTCAGTGAAGATAAGGGGGTGGTGGATGGAAGATTGATGAAGTGAGGTGTAGATGCTTCAGTCATCCAGAGAGTGTCGCCCACTATATCAACATCACTGGACGTCGCAAAGCAAAGTGTGACTGAAAATGAGCCTCCTGGGGTAGGTAATATTCTGTTTTATGAATTAGTCACTTGTGCAACACTCGGGTATCTTTACTATGGAAAGGTTTCGCCAGCCAGTGGTTTCTTCATTCCAGTGCATTACACTGGAGAAACCACGGGCTGGAGAAACGTTTCTACAATAAAGATACCCGAATGTTGCAGAAGTGTAACTCATCATCCTGTCAGTTCTCTGAACTATTTATCTACATTCCTAATGTACTATTTCTTGACATCTACTCGGAGGTGGGTTTGCACTGCATTATCATCGACTGCTCACAGTGGTCCTTCATTCTCTAAGTCAAATCTTTATGTAAAATAAATAGAGCAGAAAATAATCACAGTAATTATTGTTATGCTCCCGAGCAACGACGGAAGAGAATTAAGTAATTGATATCCCTTATTAGGTATCAGTGTAAGAAGACTTCTTTATGGCACCATGGTTATGGTTCCAAGGCTATGGTGCCCTGGTTATGGTGCCAATGTAATGGTGCTAAGGTTATGGAGCCCTGGTTATGGTGTCATGGTTTTAGTGCCAGGGTGCTAAGGCTATGGTACGATGGTTATGGATCGATGATTATAGTGTAATGGTTATGGAGCCATGGTTATAGTGCCAAGGTTATGGTGCCATGATTATGGTGCTAATGTTATGGTACGATATTTATAATGGAAATGGTTATGGAGTGATAGATGTTGTGCCATGGTTATGGCATCATAGGTTTTGTACCATGGTTATGGTGTCATAGGTATGGTGCCATGGTTATAGTATGCATTAAATGTAAAATTCAACTTTCTCAGCATTCATATATACCTAAATACATGGGAATTTATATGGACTCCAACAGGAACTAGATATATTTCGGTCGCTGTGCAACGAGAAAATATCTTTATTTACATGGGTCCACTCGCCTCTACTTCAATGAACGCGAAAGGAATAGTACAGAGTGGCGATACACTTCTCATTCAGGAAAATATAAAATGTGTATTCGTAAATATATGTACTGTGTACTATATGCTTTTTGCGTATGTATGCATGTACTCACCTATTTGTGGTTGCAGGGGTCGAAACTCAGCTCCTGGTCCAGCCTCTTCACTGACCGCTAGAAGGTCATCTCTCTCCTTGCTCCATGAGCTTTATCATACCTCGTCTTAAAGCTATGTATGGTTCTTGCCTCCACTTCCTCACTTGAAAGACTATTCCACTTCCTGACAACTCTGTGACTGAAGAAATACTTCCCAACATCCCTTTGACTCATATGAGTCTTCAACTTCCAATTGTGATCCTTTATTTCTGTGTCCCATCTCTGGAACATCCTGTCTCTGTCCACCTTATCTATTCCTCGCAGTATTTTGTATGTCGTTATTATGTCTTCCCTAACATTCCTGTCCACCAGTGTCGTCAGGCCGATTTCCTTAAACTTTCTTCGTAGGACATTCAGTACTCACCTAATTGTGGTTGCAGGGTCGAGACTCAGCTCAGTGCATATGTACGTGTGTTTGCACGTGTATGCATGTTTGAATGCACGTTTTTCACGTATGTATGTATGCATATGTATTCACATACATGCGTGTATGTATTTTTGTGTGAGTGAATTGCAATCACTTGGCCTTACTATCAACGATTCCCATAGAGTTAACTTTAAAAATGCAAAATAATATAAATCTCTGTTCATGGAGACCAGCAGACGATTGTCAATGTAAGTCACACAAGTTTATCTCCAGTGAAAGTTCACATACGAGACACACTACTGTAAACAAGATTAATAAATATTTTAAATACAGGTTAATTTTTAACCCAAAAACTGCCGAAGGGTCTAAAATTAATGTGCTCCCCGGTGCTAGAAATGTAAAAGAATTTAAAAAAAAAATAGGCCTGATTTTAGATATGAAATAAGACCAAATGTGATGAGCACTTACGGAGATATGAAAAGTTAAAGTTGAAGTCTGTGATCGTCACATGGCAACATGTGCGCCTCGTCAAGGTAATACGTTTTTCTTAAGTTTCTCACGTTTTCTTGAGATTTTTAATTTTTTTTTAGTGGATCATGTTTGCTACACCCATATCCAAATTTACATATCATATTTCACATATTTATTGTTTAATAACACTAAAGTAAGTATCGAGCTTTGTTTGGAGCTCGTGGTTCAGTGGTCTATTCGATGCTATTACCTCTTATGGGCATGTTTCTTAATGCCTGTGGCAGGAATTGCTGTTATACAATGCCTACCATGCACCATAGGAGGGGAAATTTGGCCGCCTATGCGGTGGCGCTATGGTCCAACTATAACCTGGTATTTAGCAATGATTTGGCTGATGACGACCAAATTGATGTTCTCTTTGGTTCATCTTATGCCCATCTTAACCAGGTTCATATTATATGTTGAACATGACAATACAAAAAACGTGGAAAAACAGTTTGATGTGCAACTCTGCCAGATTTGTCCATCAAACACATGTTGTTAGTGTACTCGGTCACAACAACTGGCTTCACAATGGGTTCGCCTGTCTTTGTTTATCTTGCCGTTATATTGCATTACATTCAGTTGAAGAATGGTCAGTACAGTCTCATCCCGCTTATCATGCCACATGAATACCATGATGTCGTTGTCAACGGAAGCTTGCACATGATTGACCTCGGTTAGTATATCGATTCTGGGAATATGCTTCCTCTATTCTCGAACTGAACCACAAACGTCTGAAGCGTTTCCTCGCAGTGCCATGGTAAAGGGCTTCTCCTCCAGTTATTGACAAGCAATGCAAGCCCTTTGCCATTATATGGCTCCGTCATTTTCATGACCTCATCACTAAAGATAGTGAAATTTTTTTGAATATTTTCTATTGTTGTCGGTCTTGAGTAGACAATCAAATCGATGACAATACCACCTTCACAATCACTCATAAAAATCAATTTTGAAACTAAAGCGATTTCGTTTCCTAATATGAACTGTTTGAATGATAGCCGTTCTTATTTATGTACATGTGGCATGAACATAATAGTGAAAAAGAAAAGATACACTTGTGTCACAGTAGTGTCGTTGCATTCATGCAGGTGAAGTGATGAAACATTTGTGATTGTTATTGCATACTTGTGATATGCATTTGTTTGTCTCACAATAAACTATATCAGAGAATAATAAAAAGAAACATAAAAAAAATCAAAGAAAGTTCTTGAGAGTCCGCGGTCACGGGGCTCTATGGTTTAATCCAATATTTGTGTTATCAAAATAACATGGATCAGGAACAAATGTATTGTCTTCCTTCCAATCACATATGCGGTCGAGTGCTGTTGGTGATGTCATGAATGGATGTAATGGTGGAAGTAATTGTGGTTTATCTGGTAATGTTTAGAATGGTGGTTGCAATGGTCATTGTGGCCTCTTTCAAAGCCTTACATCATGACCACCATAATCATCACTCTCGCTCTCAGAAGGTTGTGAGGTGCGTGGTAACTGAGCACAGGGTATGGTGCGTGGCCTACTTCCCAACCTGGTACATTGTCGCACATCTCCGCTTCACTGGTGAATATTACGTGTGACTATCACTAGTGTCGTCGCTCACCTCATCAAGTCCTCATCACTGCATTCATAATCACTGCTTAGAATTGTTGTAGGTTGCTTGCTGGTTGGAAGACCCCAGAGGTGGAAGACATGTGGTTGTTACTATTTGTGTCGTTATTAGGAACGTTCCCGGTGTCATTGTCACCCATATGAGAACGAAACTCACAGAAATCGAAGTACTAATCACTATCCTCAGTTGCATCCAAAGAGGCAAGAAATACAATAATTTGGCAAAAATTATTCTGAACCTAACGAAAAAAATATATTTCATTGTGTCTGTTTATTATTAAATTATTGTAAACTTATCTAAAATATATTTAGTTGGATTAGGCAAAATTAAATTGCACTTGCTATAATAAGGTTAGGTAAGTTTTCTAAGGCTCTTTTGGTACAAAATTATTAATTTTTACATTAACATAAATGAAAAATATATATCATGCTCAAGGCATTTTATTCGTCTCGCTCTCTCTCTCTCTCTTTCACTACACACACACACACACACACACACACACACACACACACACACACACACACACACACACACACACACACACACACACACACACACACACACACATATATATATATATATATATATATATATATATATTTATTTATTTATTTTTTATTAACACACCGGCCGATTCCCACCAAGGCAGGGTGGCCCGAAAAAGAAAAACTTTCATCATCATTCACTCCATCACTGTCTTGCCAGAGGGGTGCTTTACACTACAGTTATAAAACTGCAACATTAAGACCCCTCCTTCAGAGTGCAGACACTGTACTTCCCATCTCCAGGACTCAAGTCCGGCCTGCCGGTTTCCTGAATCCCTTCATAAATGTTACTTTGCTCACACTCAACAGCACGTCAAGTATTAAAACCATTTGTCTCCATTCAATCCTATCAAATACGCTCACGCATGCTTGCTGGAAGTCCAAGCACACGAAACCTCTTTTACCCTCTCCCTCCAACCTTTCCTAGGCCGACCCCTACCCCGCCTTCCCTCCACTACAGATTTATACACTCTCGAAGTCATACAGTACACGAGGTGTGAGAGATACATGTCTAGTACATATTGTTACATGTACCCATGAACAAGTGGTATTGATCAATAACAACACTGCGACAAGCTAAGGACACGAACCCATGCTGCTTTGGCCTGCCTCATGGTGAGCGAAATAGATGATGCTCTAGTCCACGGGACCACACAATTCTCAAGAATGACGCATCCAGCCAAACTAGATGTTGTACCCATCATCCGAGAACATACGGTGGTGTGGATGCTTCTGAGCTAATTCCATTCTACTCCCTGTTTGGTGTACTAGCCCAACTAGCCCGAAACAGGGAGTAGAATGAAATTAGCTCAGAGGCATCCACACCACCGTATATTCAAGGATGACGGGTACAACATCTAGCTTGGCTGGATGCGTTATTCTTGACGCTGCCATTTCCCAAAAAGAAAAATATTTTTTTCTATTTTTAACTTTAGTAATGTATACAGGAGAAAAGGTTACTAGCCTTTTGCTCCCGGCAGTTTAGTCGACTCTTACGACACGCATGGCTTACGGAGGAAGAATTGTTTCACTATATATATATATATATATATATATATATATATATATATATATATATATATATATATTATATATTATTTTTTTTTATATATATATATTTAAAAAATTTTTTACCACACCGATCGTTTAACACTCTAGTAGGGTGGCCCAAAGAAGAAGAAACTCTTTCACTTTCCCTTCATCAATGAATGTGTTACCAAAACTGCAAATAGCCCCTTCCCTCCTTCAGAGTGCAGGCACTGTACTCCAGGAAACAAGTCCAGCTAACCGGTTTCCTTGAATCCCTTCATAAATGTTATGTTGCTAATCCAACAACACGTCAAGTCAAAAACACCACCTTCCTGCACTTACTCCCATCTAACAAGTTTCCACACGATTGCTGGATGTCTAAGTTGTGTGTGTGTGTGACTCACCTAATTGTGGTTGCAGGGGTCGAGACTCAGCTCCTGGACCCGCCTCTTCACTGACCGGTACTGGGTCCTTTCTCTCCCTGCTCCATGAGCTTTATCATACCTCATCTTAAAGCTATGTATGGTTCCTGCCTCCACTACATCACTTGCTAGACTTTTCCTCTTCCTGACAACTCTATGACTGACTAAATACTTCCTAACATCCCTTTGACTCGAGTCTTCCAATTGTGACCCCTTGTTTCTGTGTCCCCTCTCAGAAACATCCTGTCTCTATCCACCTTGTCTTTTCCACGCAGAGAACGATAACCTGAACAACGCCTGCGTACAACACCGAAATTCCAACAATCATCTCATGAAATTCAAACACGCCCGACTAGTAATCAAAGAAACTAATTTCCGTAGACGCAAATGCCTTGAATCAGCACTTATCTCTGTTTCTAACACAATTAAACAAAACAAAGGCAGCTTCACCATCTCTGAAGTCTTAGCAAGAATCCTCCTGAAAACAGTAAACCCTACCATCATATAGTCTCTTCTGCTAATTCAACACAAGCACATCGTAGATGTGGAACACTCCTACAGGCCTTCTATATTTCAACCTCCAGCAGAAATATTTGTCTAACCTATTTTTATACTACCCATGTAATTGTTTTATCACCTTTACTCATGTGCAAATTGATTGTTCTACCTTATTGTATTACTACTACTACAACTTATATCACTACTACTTCTACCACCACTAGTATTACACCTCACTTGGAGAGTATATATATACCCTCTGTGTCCATGTATCGCTTGTAACGGCTTGACAAAGCTCCTGGAGAGCGAAACGTTGCCACAATAAAATGTCACATTAGTTGCATTTGTGTCCTTTTACTTACCCAGATGTTGCACGTTTGTCTAATTTTCATCTTGTCGGTATTGTATACCATTCATGTACAACGTGTTAGACACTGCACATTATGGAATCTTGGTTCAGATGACATATCCAAAAAACCTCCTTTACTGCTAATGACCTGTCTCTCGGGAATGACCTGATTCTGCTGGAGAATCCCGCCTTCCAATGACCATGGCGTCAATCACCAACTGACGCCATCTGATACCCAGATGTTACACGTGTCTAATTTTCAACATCAACAATGCCCGAGACAATTGGTCCTAGCTGTTATATCCTATTGTTTGTTTGTTTTTATTTTTTTTAGATATTTTATTTATATTTTTCCTTTCCCTCTCCGTACGATTTGTTTATTGATCACTCGTTAGATTAGCCTGATTTTGCACTTAACTCTCCGCTCGGAGGAGGAGTAGGTGTTGATTGGCCGGGAATTCTCCCGGTCCGGGTCTATTCCAGATGGCGACCCGGCTCCGGCTACCAGTTGTGGGAGTATCAGAGACCTATGTCTCCCATGGGAGGAGGTACAAGTACTCAGTCATCGTTGGGACCAAATGTCACCAGGCCAAGCCACATTCCCCACCAGCACGGGGCTGGTAGGGAGAAGCTAGGGCTCTCTGGTCTGCCATCTTCCCTGCCCCAAGGAGGCTGACGGGAAGGGCAGGCTTGAGAGCTGCAGATGGTAGCAAGCTCTAGCTTTGGCACCTACCATGCCCTAAAAGGGCTGGGCATGGTAACCTGCCACCTCTCCGCTCGGAGAAACACCTCATCCAGTTGGTATTTTGTTCACTGACTCTGTCACATTTAATGATCGTCAGTGACCTTAGATAGCGCGAAAACACTACAGTTTGGAGACCGATGTTACTATTACTAATGCCTCCCTATGTGTATGTGTGTGTGTGTGTGTACTCACCTAGTTGTGGTTGCAGGGGTCGAGTGATAGCTCCTGGCCCCGCCTCTTCACTGGCCGCTACTGGGTCACTCTCCCTGCGCCATGAGCTTTATCATACCTCTTCTTAAAGCTATGTATGGAACCTGCCTCCACTACATCGCCTCCCAAACAATTCCACTTCCCGACCACTCTGTGACTGAAGAAATACTTCCTAACATCTCTGTGATTCCTCTGAGTCTTCAGCTTCCAACTGTGTCCCCTTGTTGCTGTGTCCCATCTCTGGAACATTCTGTCTTTGTCCACCTTGTCAATTCCTCTCAGTATCTTATATGTCGTTATCATGTCCCCCCTAACTCTCCTGTCCTCCAGTGTCGTCAGGTCGATTTCCCTTAACCTCTCCTCGTAAGACATACCCCTTAGCTCCAGGACTAGTTTTGTTGCAAACTTTGCACTTTTTCTAGCTTTTTTACGTGCTTGGCTAGGTGTGGGTTCCAAACTGGTGCTGCATATTCCAGTATGGGCCTAACGTACACAGTGTACAGGGTCCTGAACGATTCTTTATTAAGATGTCGGAATGCTGTTCTTAGGTTTGCTAGGCGCCCATATGCTGCAGCAGTTATTTGTTTGATGTGCGCCTCAGGAGATGTGCCTGGTGTTATACTCACCCCAAGATCTTTTTCCTTGATTGAGGTTTATAGTCTCTGGTCCCCTAGACTGTTCTCCGTCTGCGGTCTTCTTTGCCCTTCCCAAATCTTCATGACTTTGCACTTGGTGGGGTTGAACTCCAGGAGCCAATTGCTGTACCAGGCTTGCAGCCAGTCCAGATCCCTTTGTATTTCTGCCTGATCCTAGTTCGATTGAATTCTTCTTATCAACTTCACATCATCTGCAAACAGGGACACTTCGGAGTCTATACCTTTGATATACCTTTGAAGAGTTTCGAGAGTTTATCTACTCTCTGAGCCCGGCCATGGGCCAGGCTCGTCTGGTGCTTGCCTGATCAACCAGGCTGTTGCTGCTGGAGGCCTGCTGCCCCACATATCCATCACAGCCTGGTTGATCTGGCATCCGATGAATATACTTGTCCAGTTTCCTCTTGAAGGCTTCTACACTGGTTCCAGCCGTGTTTCGGATATCTTCTGGTAAGATGTTGAATAGTCTGGGACCCCGGATGTTAATACAGTGCTCCCGTATTGTCCCCACCGCACCCCTGCTCCTCACTGGGTTTATTTTACACTTTCTCCCATATCTCTCACTCCAGTATGTTGTTATGGCAGTGTGCAGATTTGGGACCAGACCCTCAAGTAGTTTCCAAGTATATATTATCATGTATCTTTCTCTCCTCCGCTCCAATGAGTAAATGTTCAAGACTTGAAGGCGTTCTCAATAATTTAGATGTTTCAATGGCTCAATGTGAGCCGTAAACGATCTCTGAATTTGTTCCAGCTCTGATTTTTCTCATGCCCTGAACGTCTATTCCTTCGATCATATCGTTCATAAATACCAGAAACAGCACCTGTCCTAGGACTGACCCCTGTGGGGAGATGGGTTGTCGGGGTTTGTTCCTTGGATGGGGATAGGTTGGACAAATATTTTTGTTGGTGGGTTGGTTTTGACATGGACCTGCCAAGTATGGGCCAGTAGGCCTGTTGCAGTGTTCCTCCTTTCTTATGTTTTTATGTAGCCCCACTCGTCACCGGCGTCAACTCTGACACTTCACCACGTACCATGACTCGCTGCTGTCTTCCTGACAGGTATTCCCTGATCCATTGTAGTGCCTTCCCTGTTACCCCAGCCTGGTCCTCCAGCTTCTGCACTAATCTCTTGTGTGGAACTGTGTCAAACGCCTTCTTACAGTCCAAGAATATGCAATCTACCCACCCCACTCTCTCTTGTCTTACTGCTGTCACCCTGTCGTAGAACTCCAGTAGGTTTGTGACACAGGATTTCCCGTCCCTGAAACCATGTTGGCCGTCGTTGATAAGCTCATTCCTTTCTAGGTGCTCCACCACTCTTCTCCTGATAATCTTCTCCATGACTTTGCATACTATACATGTTAGTGACACTGGTCTGTAGTTTAGTGCTACGTTCCTGTCTCCTTTTTTAAAAATTGGAACTACATTTGCTGTCTTCCATACCTCAGGTAGTTGCTCTGTTTCGAAAGATGTGTTGAAGATTGTTGTTAAGGGTACACACAGCTCTTCTGCTCCCTCTCTCAGGACCCATGGTGAGATGTTATCCGGCCCATCGCCTTTGAGGTATCTAGCTCACTTAGTAGCCTCTTCACTTCCTCCTCAGTTGTGTGTATTGTGTCTAGCACCTGATGGTGTACCTACCTCTCCGCCTTTCTGGAGGCCCTTCTATCTCCTCTGTGAACACCTCTTTGAATCTCATGTTGAACTCCTCACACACTTCGCGGTCATTTCTTGTGACCTCCCCTCCTTCCTTCCTCAGCCTGATCACCTGGTCCTTGACTGTTGTTCTCCTGATGTGGCTGTACAGCAGCTTTGGGTAAGATTTGGCTTTCGCTGATATGCTATTCTCGCACTGTCTCTGGGCCTCCCTCCTTACCTATGCATAATCATTTCTGGCTCTACGACTGCTCTCCTTATTCTCCTGGGTTCTTTGCCTTCTGTACCTCTTCCATTTCCTGGCACACTTGGTTTGGGCTTCCCTGCACCTTTGGGTGAACCATGGGCTCATCCTGGCTTTTTCGCTTTTCCTGTTACCCTTGGGTATAAACCTCTCCTCAGCTTCCTTGCAAATTGTTGTCATATATTCCACCATCTCGTCTACTGACTTCCCTGCCAGCTTTCTGTCCCACTGAACTTCGTGCAGGAAGTTCTTCATGCCCACATAGTCACCTTTCTTGTAGTTTGGCTTCATTCATGCAGACCTTCCAGCTTCCCCCTCCACTTGTAACTCTACTATGTATTCGAAGCCTAGAACCATATGATCAATGGCCCCAAGGGGGCTTTCATGTGTGATGTCCAGTCTCGCTGGTTCGTCCTCTCCTCTCTCTCTGGTAGTGTCCCTTACGTGTTGGTACATGAGATTTTCCAGTACCACCTCCAGCATCTTAGACCTCCACGTTTCTTGGCCCTGCTCGCTCGAGCCCTTCTGGCTACTTCGGCCAGTGTCAATCATCGCTATATTACTCTCATCATACTCTTGCCTTGGCCTCCTGCTGTTCTGTGGTGGGTTGTGCATCACTGCAATTACCACCTTGGGACCTCCAGACTGTAGCATTCCTACTATGTAATTCCTAGCTCCTCCTCTGTCTCCTCTCTCCAGCTAGTCAAAATCCTATTGGATTTTGATCAGCAGTGCCACTCCTTCACCCCCTCTGTCTTTCCTCAGGATCTGGTATCCCATTGGAAAGATGGTATTACAAATAAAAAACCATTTGTAATAAACGACTGTTTGGGATACTGAGTAAACTGTCAGATTTTTCAATATTTATTATATTATTATTAATATAAAAACATATACTCTGAATAAAAACATATAATCTTATAATTTGTGTAAAAACATATATCTCTTTATACACATTTATAACAATTTAAAACGTAGTAAAACATCACAAGTAAAACAATCATAAAAATTCAGTGCAGTGTCAGATGTCGCTGCCATCAACGTGTCACACAGGACACCACCACACCTCTAGTCATGACACGCTTTCTCCACCGAGTCCTCAGACACCCTTGTCTCTGTCTTATGGCACCTACGGGGTTCCATGACACCCGTTCTCCATGTGCCATAAGACTCCCTCGCTGTGTCATACGACACCTCTGTGCCACATGGCACGCCCCCTATATCACGACTCCGTCTCTAAAAACCTTGTCACCGCGTCATCCGACACCAACACAAAATCACACGACTATTCCACTTGTGTCGTGCCACCAGTTGTCACCACCAATGAACACACACTGCCTGAAATCACTCAGAGTAAACACCAGTGACACTACAACTCAGTGACACTTTCAGGTACAGTCTCACAACTCCGGGTACAGTTTCAGGTACAACATTGTCGCTGCCGTCTCTCTCACAGGACACGTACATTCTCCAAGATACAGCACATTCTCCAAGTGCAGGGGAGAGTCTAGGTACATTCTCCAAGTGCAGGGGAGAGTCCAGGTACATTCTCCAAGTGCAGGGGAGAGTCCAGGTACATTCTCCAAGTGCAGGGGAGAGTCTAGGTACATTCTCCAAGTGCAGGTACATTCTCCAAGTGCAGGTACATTCTCCAAGTGCAGGTACACTACACTCTCCAATAGTGTATGTAGAGAGTCCGGTTAACGCTCTCCAGTGTGAGAGTATGGTTGACACCCTCTAGGAGAGTCTGGTGGACACTCTCTACTAGAGTCTGGTGGACACTGTCAGTCAAGCCGGCTCGGAAGTCAAACATCAGGTCTGATGACGTAACCCCCTTGACTGCCGGCCGGTAAGATAACTACCTAACAACCGTTGTTAGGTAGGGGGCCGTAACAGATGGCATCTGTTATCATACCTGTGAGCTTGGTTTCTGTGAGAGCTATTATGTCCGGTGATGCCTCTTTGACTCTTCCGTGCCACTCCTCCCACTTATTTGTTATTCCATCAGCATTGGTGTACCATACCTTCAGTTTCCTCTCTAACACTGTGTTTTGGGGGGTCTGTGGGGGTGGGGGACCTGGTGGTGTTCTGTGGGATTCTATAGTGGAGTGTTGGATGGGGCTATGAGTGTGGGTTGTAGTTTGTGTTGGGATAGTGTGCTTGGTTGTTGGGTGTTGGGGATGGTTCTGTGTGTGCATGCTCTTGTTGCTCTGCCCTGCTCTGGTTGTCCTCTACTGATTCTGTCCTTTTCTCTCCTCCCAGCTCCTTTCACCTTTGTGCCCTCTCCCTCAGCTGCTGTCGTTCTGTTTTTGTTCTGTCTCGGTCCAGGAACACCTTCTTGTAGTCATCCGTTCCCTTCAATCGTGGTTTCTCTTGGAGGATTCTGTCCCACACTGTTTCTGTCCTGAGAATCAGCTTGAGCGGTCGATTTCTCCCCTTCGAGTACCCCTCTATTCTCTGAAAATTTACAATCTCGGACATGTCTTCTTCACCTATTGCTTTGAGTATGTTCTCAATCTCCTCTCTTTCTACCTGCCGTCTTTCTGTGTGTGTCCTTTCCTCTCTCTCCTTCAGCCCATGAATAAACACTGCCTTTGCCCTCTCCTGCTCCCATTGCCTTTCCCTCTGCAGCTCAGGTTCCTGTCTGTACATGGTCATTTTCTCCCTTTTTTTTTCCTGTAGCTCTTGGTGATATGATCATTCCTCTGCATTTGCTCTATTCCCCTCTCCACCTCCTCCCAACTGCTCCCCCCCTTCGCTCCCTGGCCCTGCTTGGTAAGCAGATACGTCCGACGCATAAGTTATATCTCCTTCCTTCCTGATGGGCCCCCTTGATGCTGTGTTTTTGCTGGTCACTTCCCCTGTAACCTGCTTCAGACTGTTTACCTCATCTTCTAGGCCCCTTATCCTGGCTACTGCAGCTTCAGCTTGTGACTCCCAATTCTTCTACTCCTCCTCCAACCTCTTTTCCATTTTCACAGAAAGCTCTCTCTCCATTATTGCAGAAAGCTCTCCTAGTTTTCTCTCCTACTCTTGTTTCATCCTTTTGTACTGCTCTTCCATCCATTCGTCCTTACCAGGGCAATTCTCCTCTGGTCACTGGGTCCTGCGAGTCCCTACCACCATTTTTTTTCTTTAGGGGGGAGAGTGAAAGAGAAAGGGGAGAGGTAGAGAAAGATAGAGAGAGAGGTATTAGGGGACTAGAAGGAGAAGGGAAACAGCTAGAGATGGGGAGAGAGAGAGAGAGAGGATTTGGGTACTAGAGGGAGAAGGGGGAGGGAAGGGTACGGAAGAGAGATATGCAGAGGTGGGGAAATAGAGTGAGAGAGAGAGAGAGAGACTCGGGGACTAGGAGAGGGGGAGGGAAGGGTACGGAAAGAGAGATATGCAGAGGTGGGAAATAGAGTGAGAGAGAGAGAAGAGAGAGAGAGAGAGAGAGAGAGAGAGAGAGAGAGAGAGAGAAGAGAGAGAGAGAGGGGGAGAGAGAGAGGGGGATGGGGGAGGAGAGAGAGAGATGAGGAGAGGGAGAGAGAGAGAGAGATGGGGAGAGAGGTTGATAGATGGTGAGAGAGAGATGGCGAGGGAGAGAGAGATGGGGAGAGAGAAATGGGGAGAGAGAGATGGAGAGAGAGAGATGGGGAGAGAGAGATGAAGAGAGAGATGAAGAGAGAGAGGGATTAGGGGACTAGAGGGAGAAGGGAAACAGATAGAGGTGGGGGGAGAGAGAGAGATGGAGAGAGAGATACAGAGAAGAGAGATGGAGAGAGAGATACAGAGAAGAGAGATGGATAGAGAGAGAAGGAAAGAGAGAGAGATGGAGATAGAGGGAAGGGAGAGAGAGAGAGAGAGATAGGAAGAGAGAGAGAGATAGGGAGAGAGTGAGAGATAGAGGAGAGGGTGGGGGAGAGGGAGAGAGAGAGAGAGAGAAAGAAGGAAGGGAGAGAGGGAGGGATAGGGAGAGGGAGAGAGAGAGAGATAAAGATAGGGAGAGGGAGAGATGTCGTGTCAGTATCATATATACACTTGTGTAGTGTATCTTTCCTTTTATACAGCTGGTCCCTTTGCGTGTGACGTCACGGTACCCGCTGACGTCAGAGGCTCAGCGCATGTGCACAGCCTCTCATAGAGGCACTCCCTCACTAACGTTAGACCTACAGGCGAGACAGACGGCGTGGCTGGACTCTCATTTACTTACTGTAAATATACTGTAACCATCCAGCAAGGAGTATCTTTGACCTCCTATATATCTCTCCCAAGACCCACGCGACAAGTGGTAGCAGCGGTGTGCCGTAATTTTTATCGATTACGATGTTATAGAGAGATAGACTTCAAGCAAGCAAACAGCCTCCAGACCGACCACGTTACCAGCTCCCACATCAAAGAAGTCTACATATCTACAGTATCTCCTGGTCAGCTAAGTGCCTTACTTGTTAATTTTGCTAAAACCTACGAGGGGTTGACCCGGGTTTTGCAAATTCTGTACGAGTAAGCCAGTGAGGGGAGAGTCCCATTCAAGCCAGTAAAGCCACCACCAGCTACGTCAGCCTAGGCTTAAACCAGCTTCTACCTTGCTGTGCTAATTTGTTACAAGATTCCAAGCCAGTCAATCTGTGTGAAAATATTCTACTAAGCCAGCAAGCCACTCTGCTGTCTGAGAAGTAAGCCACGTGAGTCCACGCATTTATACCACCTTTGTACTCCAGTGTATTGCTGTTCTGAGTACAATACCACCCCGTGGTATTCCTGGGTTATTCAAGCCACCCTGGGTTAAGTTCATGTAAACGGCGTAAGCCACAGGCGCACGCGGGAAGCAGTGTGGGCTAACCCTACCAGCCACCACCCCCCCACCACCCACGCTAAGGCAGACGCCTTGACCACGTGCATCCACCCACACAAAGCATTAAGTGTGGATTATTTCACCCTTAACTGGGTCCTGCAAGCAGTTTATTGGCTACGAACCAGGTCGAGCGTCCTGAGTGTGTTTCTTCTGAACTGTTGTGCCAACTGTAAAAAAGCCTCGGTTTGTAGCTCAACGTTTATGCACATTACTTCTAGATATCTGCGCGTGTGGATCACCATCCTCCACCAGCCTCCACCAGCCTCCACCACCACGCTTCAGTCAAGTTTTACACCCTAGAGACATTTATTGTGTTGTTGTTTTATTTTTCAGATAATCTATAGACAATTTCGTGTGTTGAGACAATTTCTGCGAGTTACATAAATTTTGAGTCATCCTAGGAAGTGTTCCGTGTTAAATTAATTATTTTGCATTTATTTTTGATTTCACTAATATTGTCTCTTGTTAATTATTGCGTTATAATTTCTGTGAATTTCGTTGTTACTAAGTATGCAGTAAGTACAGTTTTGCTAAGGTTATCTTGTGTTCCAATATTCCATCCAGTAGTAATTTTTAAAAGATTTTAATTTTTTCCCCAGCATTGTCCATGTGTTGTTGAATTTTCTGTTTTGTTAATTATTGTGTTCCACCAAGTGTACTATCCCAGAGTTATTTTTTTATTATCTTACCCTTGTTTGTTAATGTTTTAATTGTGTAATTAATTAATTTTGCTTGCCCCAGTAACTACATATTGTTTTCTCCTCCAAGCAATTTTTAACATTTTACCAGTAGTATTCCCTGCTAATTCTTATGTGTTGCAGTCAGTGTTATTTTTCCCTTGCACCTGCTATTGTTTTGTGTACTTGTTCTTTTTGTATAGTTCTAATGTGCCTTCATTTTGCAGATTAGACAAATAACTTACTGAAGATATTATTTTGCTACAATAATTACTTGTATATAGTCAACAAGAGCATGACTTTTTATATACAGTAAGTTAACTGTTCTGTGTCTTTGATGAGTATCTTCAGCTAATGTAAGTGTTAATACCATTTTATTGTCATTAATTTTTCATTTGTTTTCATGTGTTGTTGAACAAATTCACTCTTAGTTTGTCTAAAGTCAGTGTTTTTAGTAAATTGTTCAGTAACTGTTTCATTGAGTTACCTTGCTTTGCTTGAAATTAAGAGTAAGAGTGTTCAAACTATTTTATTTCTAATATCTTTGTGTTGTGTGAAAATAATTTACCCCAGTGTGAATTTTTTCAATCAGTCATTCCTGAATTTGATTTTGTGTACAGTAAATTCGCCAGTGTTCACCTTGTTTTATCAATTTTGTTGTGTTTAATTGCTCTAGTAACTTGTCATTTCCTAAGAGTAATAAGTAATTATTCCAGTGAACTTCTAGTGATACAAGCAGTAAAGTTACTTTAATTTTTGCCAGTGAACAATTCTATCGATTTGTTTTATCAGATTGTTGCTAGTGCCATAACCATTATTGAATTCTTTTAATTAATTGTGCATTTAATTCTTTTTATTGTGTTGCAATTTTGTTGATATTTAAAGAAAAGAAAACTCATTTTGCTGTTCAAGTTAAAGCTAGATTGTTTTATCTTAGTGTGTTGAAATTTCTTGCCAAGTCAATTTCCAGTGAGTTATCTTTTCTTTAGTGTTATTGTGCTATTATCCGTGTTACTCATGCAGAATAGTTAATAATTACTATCAGTTAAGCTATATTGTGCCATATATTTGTGTAAATTTTGCTTTCAATTCGATTCTCGTTTATTGCTCAGTCATGTCTCAGGAAAATGTAACTTGTAATAGGGTGAGTGTTGCCAGTCAAGGCAATGACGTGGGACTGCCTAGTCAGAATCAATTGAATAACGAACGACAAAAGACTCCTCATTCTTCTAACTATTCTAGAGACCCTATTGATTCACTACCCCTTTTTAATGGTGACCCAGACAGTCTTGACGACTGGTTCCTTGCAATTCGTTCAAGGGCAAGTTCCGTGGAAAGTCCTCCATCGGAGGAACGCCTTATTACTATGGCAAAAGAATCCTTGGCTAGGTCGCCTGCCGCTAATAATGTGTTGACTCTTTTGCGTATGAAAGAATTCAAAGGTCTAACTAAATGGGAAGAATATGAATCAAGATTACGTAAGTTCCTCAATCCTAAGGAGGCCGTAGATCCGTTTATTGTACTAAAGGAACTAGTGAACGCGGTCCCTAGGCACGATGAACAGCTGTGTCAATTTGCTTTCAGGTTAGATGCCCTCTTATCATCGTTTGCGACTGGATTCCAAAAATCCTCTTTCTTCCCGCCTGGCCATGTAATGGATGGTTGGTCAATAGGTAAATTCGCAGCTTATGGTGCCATTAAGCAATTGATGCCACCTACAGCAGTATATGCTTATAAGGCAAGTCCTTTAACTGTCAGTGTAGAACCTCTTGAAGCTCTCGGACATGTCCGTGATTTGTGTCCCCCCAAATCGTTCCCTCATCGTAGGTCAGTACAATCCATATTACCTGAGTTACAGCACTCAAACGCCCCTGTCGTTTGTGCAACACGGCAAGGCCCTAGTAACTATCATTCCCGTTCTTCTTCCAAAGGGAGTGTGAAAAGTCAGTACGCTCATAGTAACCGTAGTACCTATAGTGACCACAGCAGACGTATCTGTTACAACTGTGGTTACAGAGGTCATATTGCAATAAACTGTCCTGACAATGCCTCCAAGAAACGTCGCACTGTCGAAGAGCCCTATCCAGACTTACCTTATTGCACTTATCACCGGATAGCTGGCCATGATACTTCCGAGTGTAATGCCTTAAATAACCGCGGGTATTCCAGATCTTTCCGTGGTCGCTCATACAGTAGAAGTAGAAGAGGTAATAGAGGCCGTGGTTCTCAGACTAATAACCAGAACCAAGTAAAGTTTGTGAACTCGGGGGAATCCGAGCGCCCCAATCAGACCGACCCGTGGTGACAGTAGGAGATACGGAGTACTCCATCCCCATCCAGAATTCCTTCGAGGCTCTGTGTGATCTCGATGGAGAGGATTGCGGTGATGAAACTCCAATAACTGATGATGACTGTTCTGTAGACAAGATAATTGAGGAAATTATTGATGAAATTCCAGTAGTGGAAGATGATACTTTTGGAGACGGGGTGGAACAAACTTTTACTGATGATAATCCGCCATCTTGTTTGCATATTAGTTCCAGTGCAAATATGGGTCCCTTAGTAGAAGGATCCGTGTATGGTGCACCCGTCCAGGTGTTTATGGATTCTGGAGCACAAGTCAATATCATCAGGTCTAGTTTGTTTAGAGATAAGCAGCTAAAACATGTCCTTCTCATAGAACCAGCTCGTGTGTCCACCCTTCGTGGTGCTGCGGGTTCTCCATTACGTGTCAGAGGTCGGACTACTCTTACCTTCTTTATCCAAGGTAGAGAATTAACCACTTCTTTCCTTGTCGTTGATAAGATTAGTTTCCCTGGTGACCTTCTAATCGGATTTGCTGCCATGAGAGATTTCCGAATTGTGCTTGATCCTTACCGATGGCAGGCAGAAATCGATGACCTAGTTGTGCCATTTTGGGGTTATCAACTGGGATCCGAGGTCTGCCATACAGCTGCAGAGTTTACAGACCGGATTAAGTACTTGCAAGCCGATATGTTACCTAGTAGCGTTTCCAAGCGGCCAGGCACTGGAAATTCTGTCACTCAAGTCTGTGTTCCACCCTCAACAAATTTAGACATGCAAGATAGTGCCCAGCCTACTCAGGTACCGGAGGTATCCCGGACCGCCTTGAGTACTGAGTCTATCTCGGCAATGCCGACTAATTCAAGTAGTAGTTTCTCCACAGGGGACGCCTTGTCGGAAAACACCTATTTGAAATTAGTAATGCCATCTCTTGTCGACGTCACGTGCCGTCTGCAGAAAGATACCTCTGTAGCAGCTAGTGCCCTCACTAGAGTGTCTGTTGTTGTGCCCCATGTTCCAGATGGTGACAATGTCCTAGTTGACAGTAATTCCTGCAGAGTGAAGGGTTTATTTGTTGAGCCATCTTTACATACTGTCCAAGACAGTAAGATATTTCTACTTGTCGCTAATACCTTGGGTCACAGTGTTCGACTCAGAGCCAATACAATCATTGTTGATCTTGTTCACTACCCTTACCCTATTCGGGTTGAGGATGAGTTGCCACCTGACCAGTGGGTCGGTGCTATTTCAACCGGGAGGATCCATCCACTCCACCGGACCAGTCTATTCCACCAGTAGAAGAGAAAGACTTAGCTTCTACCGACTTTCCAGACGAAGTCGGACGGTTGTTGAAACTATTGAATAAACACCATAGAGCAATTGCCTTACCAGGTGAGAAGATGGGTTTAACGAACCTATTGTCCCATCGTATCCCACTTGAACCTGGTACCAGACCAATTTATGTACCTGCGTACAGGATGCCGCATTCACAAGTCGCTGTCGCAGAGGAATTAATAAATAAGATGCTTGACGATGGCGTGATCGTACCTAGTAACTCACCTTGGAATGCGCCCTTAATCCTAGTACCTAAGAAGGACGGTAATGGCGCCCAGTGATTGATTTTAGGAAGTTAAATGCGAAAACAATTCCAGACCATTTCCCACTTCCTGTACTTGGTGACCTGTTACGCAATATAGGAGATAATAAGGTCTTCTCAACCCTCGATTTGTTACAAGGGTTTTGGCAAGTTCCTCTTCATGAGGACAGCCAAGAGCTCACCGCATTCTCTACTCCAACAGGTCATTTCGAATTCTGTCGTATGGCTTTCGGATTAAGATCCTCACCTATCACATTCTTGAGGCTCATGACCAATATCTTTAGAGGCCTTATAGGAAAAGATCTAATGGTATATTTAGATGATGTAATTGTTATGTCCGAGGATGTAAATAAGCATTTAGAAAGACTAGAGAAGGTACTGAGTAAGCGTGAAGAAGCCAATCTAAAGATCAAACTGTCTAAATGTCAATTTTTCAGATCAGAAATTAAGTTTCTGGGTCACGTAGTCACTCCTAGAGGGGTTATGACTGACCGAAGTAAATTAGACGCGACAGAGAGAGATATATAGAGGGAAGGGAGAGAGTGAGGGAGAGAGAGATAGCAAGATAGGGGTATAGAGATTAGTCAAGTGTGGGAGGAGAGGGAGAGAGAGAGATAGAGAGGGAGGGAGAGAGAGAGAGAGAGAGAGAGAGGAGGGGGAAAGAGAGACATAGAGAGGGAGAGTGGGAGGGAGGGAGGGAGGGGGAGGGAGAGAGAGGTAGGGAGAGGGTGGGATAGGGAGAGGGATGGAGAGAGAGTGAGGGGAGAGATAGGGGTATAGAGGTTAGTCAAGTGTGAGAGTAGAGGGTGGTACAGGGTTTGGATGGGGGAGTCTGGGGAGGGGGACTGTCATCTCAGATTTCATAGGTGTGTTCATGTGACTGTTTCCCGACTATCTACATGTATGTCTGAGATCTTCAGAAAGGTTGGAATCCTATCCTAATATTATGCTAGAATTTTACTAGTACTAATTCTAGAACGAATAATACTACCAAGCTAAGTTAAGGCAAACCCAAGTGTTAGTTTGTGTGAGTGTGTGTGTGTATGTGTGTGTGTGTTTGTATACAGCTGGCGCATGCACGTTCTTGCCACCACTTCTTTAGTTCGCTACTAATTCTAAAAAGAATACTACTACTTATATAACTGATAATAATATTATTGTTGATATCAGAACCACTGTATGGTATAGTACCCTATACTTCGACTAGTTCAGGTGTATGTACTCACCTAGTTGTGGTTGCAGGGGTCGAGTCACAGCTCCTGGCCCCTGTGTATGAGTGTGTGTGTATGCATGTACGGTTTATGTACCGCGCATGCGCGCTCTTGCCACCACGTCTTTAATTTGCTTCTTACCTAGTTTAGCTACTAATTCTTAAAAGAATACTACTACTTATATACTGATAATATATTATTGCTAATACAAGAACAACTGTATGGTATGCTACACCTATACCTCGACTAATTCAAGTGTATGTGTGTGTGTGTATGCATGTGTACATTTGTTTGGTAGTGCCTGCTCCCTTTATCCACCACTACCCTAACTTCGCTACCTACCTATGAATTACATATGATATTATCTCTTCAGAGCAGGGATTCTCGTCACAGCTGTCAGCATATCAGGGCCAGAAAAAAACCTGTGCAAACCACAACTAGGATTTTGTACATTACGTCTGATTCCTGCTGGTTCTGCACTGTTGTTCAGGAGACTCCTCTCGGTGGCACCCTTCTGGGTACTTTGCCTCTTCGTTTCTTTTCTGTTGGACTCGCTGTATACAATCACCGTATTCCTCACTGATTGCCTTGACCCTTTCTCCCTTATTTGGGTACCTCTAGCACATATATTCACCACTATGATATAGTCCACTACGATATAGTCACCACTTCCTGCTGTATGGCAACCCCCATTAGGCCTAATGGAGGTTTTGCTGGCACTCTTACACTTTGCACTTTTTGCTGAGGTTTCCCCCTCTGTGATCACTTGTATTTCACTGCTTTTTGGTTTTAAATGATTATAACAATTTGTCCTGTGTCCACACCTATTTGCTGCACTCTGATTCCCTCTGGCACCACTCGATAAGACCCAATTTAGTGGAGCTCAAAAACGCGCATGACTTCACAACCCGAGCCTTTTGTGTGTGTGTGTGTGTGTGTGTGTGTGTCTGCAATACAGTCGCAATCAGGCTATCTAGACAATGCAAGATAAGCCATGGGGGTTGGAAGTCTTCAAATCAAGATCTTTCAAACGTCTCCATGTGTTATCAGGAGCTATGCAATGTTGCAAGATCACCACACGTAGACTGAAGAAAAGTTTTATAACTTTCTGAGGAAGAGGCAGAAGCATATTTTCATGTATACCAGGCAGGTAGTGTGCACCAGAATAGAGGTTTACAAAATTCAGGTGGTGTATATCTATCAGGTAGTTTACATCAGAAAGGCTGTTTACACCAAACAGGTGGTGTACACAGCCAGATGGTGTACACCAGACAGGTGGTGTACACCAGACAAGACGCACTGGTCACATTCATCAACTATTCTAAGTCACCCTTCTAGTAGAGTGCTTTGATGCCGGTGAGGAGCTCTTGATCCACAGAACTTGAGCTATCCTCCACTTAGATAGGTTTCATTATCTTCCACTGTGTAACTCTTGTCAATAAATATAACAAAAATAATATTATTATTGTTATTTTAATTATTATTATTATTATTATTATTATTATAGTAGTAGTAGTAGTAATAATAATAATAATAAAACTACAGCAGTAATAGTAGTAGTAGTAGTAATACAGTCCCAGACTCATGGAACTCCATATTCATCAAGAACTGCAAGAAACCCCTATCATGTCTCATGATAGGGTCGTTATTTATGGTCCGATTTCTTTCATTTTTTTTGTACGTAAAGAAGCACCTTTCTAGTATTTTTGTATCAAGTTTCGAAAAGATAGCCTAACAAACAACTGAGAAAAAAATATTTATAAATTTTTACCAAACATCATATATAAAAAATCCTGTTGTCGTAGTGGAACTTGTAAATGCTGTTTTGGCATCACGTACGCGTAAAACAATGATAATCTGAATTTTTGATAATTTGCTTACTGTAATTTATCCCTATCTTAATTCTTAAAAAAAATAAAGTTTGTATGTGTTTGACATTTTGGAAAATATCTGACTTTTACCCTCACATAAATCAAAAGCTAATTATGACATCTCAAAAATGAACCAGCAATAATTAATACAACCTTTCCTTTATGTTGTCTGTGTATTTCGTTTCATTCTTATGATTATTATAGACGCTAGGTCAATATATAAATGAATAACTTACTTCAGAGATAATCTGCGCGAAAGGTTCCGCAAGAATTTTTTTTTTTGGAGTAAAATAGCATTTTTCTCATCTTTATCGTGCATTACGAGTGTATATCATAGTTAGCCCTGTTCGTTTTCTTTAATACAAGTCCCTAGAGAGAAAAGGGAACCCCAGGAACACTAATCCAGGAAGTAATATTATACTCCGAGGTGACGATCATATTATGCCACATATTATTCAATCTGGAGTATTTACCATGTTTATTTGTTATTTATATTGTCTATTATGTCATATTAGATCAATTGTGATAAATATAAAAGCCGTAGTAGTGGTGGCTTGGTGGCTAAAGCTCTCGCTTCACACGGCGAGGGCCTGGGTTCGATTCCCAGCCAGGGCAGAAACATTGGGCGTGTTTCTTTACACCAGTTGTCTATGTTCCCCATCAGTAAAATGGGTACCTGGGTGTTAGTCGACTGGTGTGAGTCGCATCCTAGGACACTGACCTAATCTGCCCGAAATGCTCAGCATAACAAGGGACTTTCTATATAGTAATATGTCATTGATGTCAGCTAGGCCTGTATATCATGTACCTGTGCTTGTAGTAAATAAAGATATTATTATTATTATTATTATTATTATTATATTGAAGCATATTCACCGTCTTCGAATAGTGTTATGAATCATCCTGTAACATTTATATACTACCATAACTGCCCCTAATGCCATGGCATGCCAGTGGCTCTCCTTGCATTACAGTTTTATAATTGTAACTACCAATAACATTGTACACTTGTAACATGCATAGAAATAAAAATATTATTATTATTATTATTATTATAAATTTTGTTCCCTAAAAATTCTAATACCCCCTTACTACTTTTAAATTTTCACTTTTATATTCAATTACCATTCTACCTCATAGTATTAATTTTAAATCTCACTTTGTATCCAATTACCATTCTACCTCATAGTCTTAATTGTATTTAATAACTACAAAATCTCTTTTATTATTATTACTTCTACTTTACCATATATTTAAAACTTACCACATCATTGCCCCTCAATTCTATCTTAACCTTTTATTGCCCTACCTTATTTTATACTTTATTGCCCAACCATATCTTTTTATTAACCTATTATTGCCAAATATTCAAGCTTTCATATTCAACTCTACCTCATAGTCTAAATATTTTTATATCAACAAGGTCGGTCACCATGCCCAGCCCTTCTAGGGCAGGGTGCCAAGGCTGGAGCTTGCTACCATCTGCGGCTCGCAAGCCTGCCCTTCCGTCAGCCTCCTTGGGGCGGGGAAGGTGGCAGACCAGAGAGGCCTAGCATCTATCTACCTCCATGCCCCGTGCTGGTGGCAAATGTGGCTAGGCCTGGGACCAGTTGGTCTCACCGCTGAGGGTACCCTCCCATGGAAGACATAGGTCTCTGACACTCCCTCGCCAGGGAGCCGGAGCCGGGTCGCCATCTGGTAAAGACCCGGGCCGGGAGAATTCCCGGTGAATCAACACCTCCTCCTCCTATATCAACAAATCTTTCTTAATTATTTCTAATACTTTATTATATATTTGTAATTTACCACATCATTGCCCTATCTTAATCAGTAATACTTTTTAATAATCTGTGGCAAATATTCCATTTTACTTTTTATTTT
>WNWK01028467.1:0-25356 GCA_009830355.1 Cherax destructor | reverse complement strand
CAATAGAAATAAGTCACTTTTTTGGGGTTATCCTAGGTAATCTACATATATGCCGCTGTGTATGATAATTTATGTAGCTATGTGTATCTATACCTGAATAAACTTACTTATCCTTACATAGGCAACATTTTGTCCCTGACTACCGGGAAGAAGAGCTCAATAAAACGTAAGCTTCGAGGCCCTTAACAACTCAACACCAACAACTAGAGACGGCGTTGTTGTCATTGGCCCTATAAACCCCCCTGACGACGCACCGGCATTAATAATATATATCTTTATTTACTACAAGTACATGTATATGTACAAGGCTTCTTATGCGAGCATTTCAGGTAAATTAGGTCAGTTTTGTCCCAAGATGCGACCCACACCAGTCGACTAACTCCCAGGTACCCATTTTTACTGATGGGTGAACATAGATAACCTGTGTAAAGAAAGATACCTAATGTTTCTACCCTCGCTGGGAATCGAACCCAGACGTTTGCCGTGTGAAGCGAGAGCTTTAACCACCAGGCCATGGGGCCTGGTGGTTAAATGCCTGGAGAGGGTTCCGGGGGTCAACGCCCCAGCTTTTGTTGAATGTCGACGTCTTGTTCTCGCCTGAGCATCAGTGGCAAATTTCTCCCATTCTCTCTGGGATTCTTGTTACCTTGCCCGCTGGGCATGTTATTGGAGGGGCATCTTTCATCGGCTTAAATTAAGCAGCTCCATTTTTTTCTGCTCTGCGGATATTTATTTAACGGTTTTAGTAGGAAGCCGGTTAAGGATCGGACATTGTAGTTAAGAACTGTTATACTTTTAGTAGTGTCCTAAACACTACTAAAAGTATAACAGTTCTTAACTACAATGTCCGATCCTTAAGCAAACACTATGATGACCTCCTTGCCCTCCTTGGTTCCCTAAAAACAACCTTCACATGTATTGTCCTTATTGAAACCTGGCTTAAGCAGGATACAATAGATATCTACTCGCTGCCAGGATACACAGCAATACACAACTGCAGACCACATCAAGCGGGGGGAGGTATTGCAATCTATTACTCTAATGAAATATCCTGCTGTGACACCATTTGCTATAATGATGAATATGGAGAATATATTTTTGCTAAATTTACTGCACAAAACCTTAAGACCCATAACCATCGGGGCCATTTACCGGATGCCTCATACAAACATCCCAAGTTTTAGCGATCAACTAAAAACGCAAATAACAAACAACCAATTGAACAAACACCACCTTATCTTAGCTGGAGACTTCAACATCAACCTTGGCCTACCAGATGACCAGCCAGTAACCGATTTCATCAACAATATGAACAACACACTTCTCATACCAACAATAACCAAACCAACTAGGCTTACTGATACGAGTGCAACCATAATCGACCATATATGGACCAATATCCTAGCCCCCCTTAAATCGGGGATAATAATAGACAGCACCACAGACCACTACCCCACCTTCCTCTTAACAAACATTAGTAAACCGCCCCTAGAATATACCAAAGTTTCATTCCGACTCCATGACCAAGCTTCAATAAATAACTTCACAACAGAGCTAGACACAGTTGACTGGGCTATAGAATTCCCAAATGCCAAGGGTATCGATGAGTGGACAGACACCTTTCTTAATAAATTACATAGACTATACAACAAACATTGTCCTATAAAAATGAAACAGATTACGAATAAACGGTTAGGCTGCCCATGGCTAACTAACAACTTACTAAAATCCATTAACAAGAAACATCAATATGAGAAGCAATATAGACGGGGATTCATACATAAGGAGTTTGTTAAACACTATTCATCAGTTCTCACCAAACTAATAAAAAAAGCCAAACAATTGTACTACTCCAGCAGATTCACTGAAACAAGAGGAGATATAAAAAAGACCTGGAAAACACTCTCACAGATTATGGGCACCCACAAACTGAAAAAAAATAGGGATATTGTCCTAACTAAACCAAACGAAACACCACTACAGCCTATTGATACAGTAAACTAGATATATGACTTCTTCTCAACTATAGGATCAAATCTTGCCAGTAAAATTCCAGATACCAATGCCCGAGCAAGTGATTACCTAGATGGGAATTTCCCATCCTCCTTATATCTTGCACCTACAGAACCCACTGAAGTCTCCATGATAATCAAGTCACTTAAAAATAAATCAGGACATCTGTCTCAAGTTCCACCCTTAATATACAAACGAGCTGTTCATGTCCTTTCATATCCTATTTCTTTACTTTTTAACAAATCATTAGAATCTAGCACCTTCCCAACACTACTCAAAACAGCAAGGGTTACACCAATACACAAAGGTGGTGACCCTACAGACTAAATAACTATAGGCCTATATCAAATCTACCATTGCTATCCAAAATATTCGAGAAACTTGTGCACAAGAGATTATACTCGTTTATAACGACACAAAGCATACTCAACCCCTGCCAATTTGGCTTCAGGAAAAATAAAAGCACTAACGATGCAATAGAAAAAATGATAGACCTGCTTTACACAGCACTTGAAAATAAGGAATATCCACTAGGACTTTTTATTGACTTAAGGAAAGCTTTGACACAGTAAACCACGGCATCTTACTCCACAAACTTGACCACTATGGAATAAGAGGTCATGCACTAGCATACCTCAAATCCTACCTCACTAATAGGTACCAGTATGTCACTATTAAAGACACATCCTCCACGACACTACCACTAGACACCGGCGTACCGCAGGGAAGTGTCCTTGGTCCCCTGCTCTTCCTCTTATACATCAATGATCTTCCCAATGTATCACAACACCTGAAACCAATACTCTTTGCTGACGATACAACTTATGTCATCTCCCACACAAACCTTGCCACGCTTAATACCATTGTTAACGACGAATTAATAAAAATATCAACATGGATGACTGCCAATAAACTTACACTCAACACTGATAAGACCTTCTATATTATGTTTGGCAACAGAACAGATGATCCACAATTAAACATTAAGATCAACTCTACACCTATTGCTAGACATAACGAGGGCAAGTTCCTGGGCCTTCACCTTGACAGCAGCCTGAAATTCAGCACCCATATCCAACACATAACAAAGAAAGTGTCCAAAACTGTGGGGATCCTCTCTAAGATACGGTATTATGTACCACAATCAGCCCTACTCACACTATACTACTCACTCATCTATCCCTACCTCACATATGCCATTTGTGCATGGGGATCAACAGCAATTACCCACTAAAGCCAATAATAACCCAACAAAAAGCCGCAGTAAGAATTATCACACAATCCAACGCTAGGCAGCACACCCCCACTCTTCAAAGACCTAAACCTACTCACTGTCCAGAACATCCATACTTACTACTCTGCTATCTACATTTATAGAACCATTAATTCCAACTTTAACCCTGAGCTAAAACACTTTCTTGACAGTTGTGACAGGACCCATAGACATAATACCAGACATAAACATCTCTTTGACATTCCACGTGTCCGACTAAATCTATACAAAAATTCAATGCGCATAAAAGGGCCTAAAATCTGGAACTCCCTGCCTGAAAACTCTAGAACTGCAGACACAACCTCCATTTTCAAAAGCACCGTTAAAAAACATCTTATCTCACTTACGCACCCAACCGGTAGTTAATCATACGAAAACTACTTTATCTTGCACATATCCACAGCAAAATACACTTATTGATATCTGTGATTCTCCTTAATTTGCACATTACTAACCACAGCAAAATACACTTATTGATATCTGTGATTCCCCTTAATTTGCACAGTTCTAACCAAAATTCTAATACAACTATTGCTCCATAATACTTAAGCTAGTCATAAGTTTGCCTAAGATACTCCAATATAGAAACTATATTATGCCAATATATCACCTTTATCATTAATATATAAACTAATTGCTAACTTTTTATACTAATTGTTAAATTCTCAATGTTTAAATTCCAGTACCTAAATTTTGTAAACCTAACCTAACCTTACAATCTGTATATCCATTGTATAGCTATTGAGTAAGACCTATCATAAGACTGCCTGAAAAGCCTAGGCATACCTAGGCATATTATTGGCCATCTTGTAATATCAACTTTAATGTATAACTATAAGTACCCCCCACCTTGTATTACATGAAATAAAGAATTTTAATTTTAATTTGAATTTGAAATATTGTCGGGTGACGTATGAGCGTCTTGCTCTGGTGAGGCTTGGCAAGAAGTTCACCTCATCTAATTGGGAACTTTTAGTTTCTTTTTCTATTGACAAAGGAATTTCTGTTCCTTTTCTTTCATGGCCCAGCTTTAGGCAACATATTTTCCCCTTGGACCTGGGTCCAAGATTCATCCTGGACCTGGGTCCAAGATTCATCCTGGAATTGGGTCCAAAATTCATCCTGGAATAACAAAAAAATAGGCACAATACCGTGACTGGAACAATACACACACAACCCGAACATATAAAAAAGAGAGGAGCATACGACGACGTTTAGGTTCGACTTGGACCATTTACAAAGTCACACTCTCTTTTATATGTGCGGGTTGTGTGTGTATTCATCCTGGACCTGGGTCCAGGGAGATTACCAATAGACCCCTGGCTGTCCTCAAGCAGGCACTGGACAGCAACCTAAAGTCAGTACCTGACCAGCCAGGCTGTGGTTCGTAAGTTGGATTGCGTGCAGCTATCAGTAACAGCCTGGTTGATCAGGCCCTGGTCCACCATGAGGCCTGGTCACAGACCGGGCCGCGGGGGCGTTGACCCCCGGAACTCTCTCCAGGTATACTCCAGGTAAGATTCATCCTGGTCCTGGGTCCAAGATTCATCATGGTCCTGGGTCCAAGATTCATCCTGGTACTGGGTCCAAGATTCATCCTGGTCCTGGGTCCAAGATTCATCCTGGTCCTGGGTCCAAGATTCATCCTGGTCCTGGGTCCAAGATTCATCCTGGTCCTGGGTCCAAGATTCATCCTGGTCCTGTGTCCAAGATTCATCCTGGTCCTGGGTCCAAGATTCATCCTGGTCCTGGGTCCAAGATTCATCCTGGTCCTGGGTCCAAGATTCATCCTGGTCCTGGATCAAGATTCATCCTGGTCCCGGGTCAAGATTCATCCTGGTCCTGGGTCCAAGATTCATCCTGGTCCTGGGTCCAAGATTCATCCTGGTCCTGGGTCCAAGATTCATCCTGGTCCTGGGTCCAAGATTCATCCTGGTCCTGGGTCCAAGATTCATCCTGGTCCTGGATCCAAGATTCATCCTGGTCCTGGGTCCAAGATTCATCCTGGTCCTGGGTCCAAGATTCATCCTGGTCCTGGGTCCAAGATTCTTCCTGGTCCTGGGTCCAAGATTCATCCTGGTCCTGGGTCCAAGATTTATCCTGGTCCTGGGTCCAAGATTCATCCTGGTCCTGGGTCCAAGATTCATCCTGGTCCTGGGTCCAAGATTCATCCTGGTCCTGGGTCCAAGATTCATCCTGGTCCTGGGTCCAAGATTCATCCTGGTCCTGGGTCCAAGATTCATCCTGGTCCTGGGTCCAAGATTCATCCTGGTCCTGGGTCCAAGATTCATCCTGGTCCTGGGTCCAAGATTCATCCTGGTCCTGGGTCCAAGATTCATCCTGGTCCTGGGTCCAAGATTCATCCTGGTCCTGGGTCCAAGATTCATCCTGGTCCTGGGTCCAAGATTCATCCTGGTCCTGGGTCCAAGATTCATCCTGGTCCTGGGTCCCAAACATCGGGAACCTGGGCTCGATACTGTGTAAGCTTTCAGTGGCCCTTATAAACCCAACAAACAACACCGCAGTATTCCTGGTAAGTTAATAAGTTTATTTAGGCGACTTCTGCGCCAGCCTTCGTCGGGTGTGGACGTCTCTCTCTCGCCTGAGTATCAGTGACAAATTTCCCCCGTTCTCTCTGGGACGCTTGTCCTCATCTATTTTGCCCGCCGGACACTACAGGAGGGGCACCTGTTCATCGCCTTACTTTTAGCCAGCTCCATTTTTTCCGCTCTGCGGATAATTATTTAACGGTCTTTGGTGGGAAGCCGGTTGCTGTACTCAGGTGGGGGTGTGGGGGTCCCGCTTTGCTGGGGCTTGGCAAGGGGGTCCACCGGACCTAATCGGAAACTCAAGTTTCTATCTATTTACAAAGGAACTTTTGTTCCTTTTCTTTCATCGCCCAGCCTTGGGCAACAAATCTTCCTCGTGCCATCGAGAGGTCGGGCTCGATACGGCTTAGGCTGTCAGTGGCCCAATAAAACCCCAACGAAGAAGAAGAAGAAGTTTATTTAGGCACAAGTACACGTAAATATGATTATCATATATAGTGTAAATTACCTAAGATAACCCAAAAAAGTCAGTGACTTATTTCCATTGGCCCATGGTAGGTGGGTAACTCATGCTTGCTAACCCACGGCTGAAGACAGAGTAAAACAACTTAAGTTGAATTAAGTTTATAAAATTGCTCACAAACTGTCCAGAATATCTTGCTGCCAATTTTGTCAAGGTTGGGAACCAAAGCAGTCATAGTACTGGGGGGAGAGAACACAACTTTGTAGTACCCACAGTCAGTGGCCAGGCTTCAAACACCTTTTATTGTACAGTAATAAAGGAATGGAACAGACTGCCTGCACATGTCAAAGCCAGTCATAGCATGAACCAGTTCAAGAAGAGAACCAAAAGGTACCTAATGAATGTAGCAACAGAAAGGCAGGAGAATGATTTTTATTTTTTTTAGATAACATACATGTACATGTAAATAACTCTTTTTACCTTATTCCTTTTAATTATAGTATAATAACTAGTATCTACTAATGTCTAATATTAAGGTATTAAATGGACACCAATGGAAATAAGTCACTCTGTCTGACTTTTTGGGTTATCCTAGATTTTCTACACATGCTGCTATGTATGTTAATCTATGTAACTGTATTTGTGTATACCTGAATAAACTTCCTTACTTACTTACTTACATGGGGCCCCGTGACCTAGTGGCAAAAGCTCTCGCTTCACACGGTGAGTGTCCGGGTTCGATTCCCGGCGAAGGGGTGGAAACATCGGACCTGTTTCCTTACACTGGTTGTCTATGTTCACCCACCAGTAAAATTGGTACCTGGGTGTTAATGGACTGGTGTGGGTGGCATCCTGGGACAAAATTGACCTAATTTGCGGGAAATACTCTGCATAACAAGCGCCTTTCTATATAGTAATATCAGTGATGTCAGCTATGGGAGTGATCATGTCGGAAGATCTCACCTTCAAAGACCATAACACTGTATCAATCACATCTGCTAGAAAAATGATAGGATGGATAATGAGAACCTTCAAAACTAGGGATGTCACTCCTATGATGACACTCTTCAGGTCACTTGTTCTATCTAGGGTGGAATATTGCTGCACACTAACTGCACCTTTCAAGGCAGGTGAAATTGCTGACCTAGAAAATGTGCAGAGAACCTTCATGGTACGCATAACTGCGATAAACCACCTCAATTACTGGGAACGCTTGAAGTTCCTAAACCTGTACTCCCTAGAACGCAGGCGGAAGAGATACATTATTATATACACCTGGGAAATCCTAGAGGGATTAGTACCAAACTTGCACACGAAAATCACTCCCTATGAAAGCAAAAGACTCTTCAGGCGATGCAAGATCCCCCCAGTGAAAAGCAGGGGTGCCACTAGCACAATAAGAGACAACACAGTAAGTGTCAGGGGACCAAGACTGTTCAACTGCCTCCCAGCATACATCAGGGGGATTACCAATAGACCCCTGGCTGTCTTCAAGCAGGCACTGGACAAGCACTTAAAGTCAGTACCTGACCAGCAGGGCTGTGGCTCGTACATTGGTTTGCATGCGGCCAACAGTTACAGCCTGGTTGATCAGGCCCTAATCCACTATGAGGCCTGGTCCCAGACCGGGCTGCGGGGGTTTTGACCCCCGGAACCCTCTCTAGGTATAGGTACCAGTACCACTTGTATTTCAAGGTAAATAAGTAAGTTTATTCAGGTACAGGTACATAAATACAGTTACATAAATTATCATTCATAGCAGCATGTGTAAATTACCGAGGATAACCCAAAAAAGTCACCCTTGGGTCAATCATGAGTGCTTCAAGTTCCTTAGATGCTATTTAACCCCTATGGGTTTAGTGCTTTCCCGATTTAAATATAGTTCTGTGCATTTTTATTTGTAGACGTTTTCCCACCTGAAACAGTGGACATCCACTCCGAGATACATCACTATGTAGCCTCCAACAGCATTAGTTCCTCTGTACTACTCTAGCCTATCCTTATCTCACCTATGGTATTTGTGGCTGGGGTTCTACGTACAACAAATTACGTACCTAACGCCAATAGTAACTCAAGAAAAAGCTGCCAAATGAATGATCACTCAAGCAAGTGCTAGACAACTTTCCCTCCCCCAACTCTTCAAAAGCTTTAAACTTGCTGATCATACAAAAACATTCACTCATATACATAAAAATCAATACAAATATAAATCCAGCTCTGAATCTCTCCTGGATAGGTGCAACAGAACTCTTAAAGATAAATATAAAGATTTATTTCTTTGACAAAGGTTACAAAGAGTAATTACATTTTTTATGTGTTAGGTACAAAGAAAGTCACCATCATGCCAGGGCATTTTGGGCAGACTAATCCTAATAACAGTGGAACCTCAGTTTTCTTATGCTCCATTTTTCGTAGGATTCGGTTTTTGACGACTTTTTCCGTCAAAAATTTGTCCCAGTTTTCGTACATCACCTCGGTTTTCGTAGAGTTGAAAATGGTCCGTACCAAACGCGTCCGCATGCCCATCTGCATCACCTGGCCACTCAAGCACCCACACAAAGCATCCCATGCATTCGTGACTCAGTCTGCCTTTGTTTCTGGTTGAGTGAGTCCATGGGGTTGGATGTGAGTGGCCAGGATGTGGAAGATTTGGTGGACGACCACTGGGAAGAGCTAACCACTGAAGAGCTGCAAGACCTTCATCTGGAACAGCAACAGACCTTAGCTGAGGAAATTGCTTCAGAGGAGGAAGAGATTGGTGCAGAGTGGAGTGAGGTGCAAAGTTTTGTGGAGAAATATCACTGTAACAAAGCTGTTGCAAGCCGTGTCAGCAACATGTTCAATGACAGTGCCGTGTCCCATTTTAGGCAAATCTTAAAGAGACGCCAGAAACAGGCCTCTCTGGACAGATTTTTTGTGCGACAGGGGTCCAGTGATTCTCAAGCTGGTCCTAGTGCCAGTACAAGACAAAGAAGGGAAGTATAACCCCAAATAGGGCTTTGATACCTGAAGTCCTTATGGAGGGGGATTCCCCTTGCAAACAATAACCTCTTCCCTCCTCACTGTCTTCCATACGCCAACAAGAGTCTTCAATAAAGGTAAAAGTGATGTTAAATGTTCATTTATCAATTTCATTAGTGCTTTATATTTGTTTCTCATTGTTTTCTGTATGTAAAACTATAGTTATTCTCTATAAAATGTATTTTTTGTTAATATTTTTGGGTGTTGGAAACGGATTAATTGGATTTACATTATTTCTTATGGGAAATATGTATTATACTTAAGTTTTCGTACAAATCGGTTTTCGGCAGACCTTCTGGAATGGATTATAGACGAAAACCGGGGTTCCACTGTATATGCCCTTAAAAATAAAACTTTGTAATTCTCAATATGTATTGTAGGTTTTGCCTGAAATTCTGTGCATCCTGTGGGTTTCTTATCATTGTTCATTTTGAATATACAGTGGACCCCGGAAATCGAACACAATTCGTTCCAGAATGCTGTTCTAGTGCCGTTACCGAACGAATTTGTTCCCATAAGGACAAATGTAAATTAGATTAGTCCGTTTCAGACCCCCAAAAATACACTTACAAAAGCACTTACAAAAATACACTTACATAATAGTTCGATTTGGGAGCTGTTCGATTTCCGGGGGTCCACTGTATAATACGTAATTTGAAATAAAGAATTTCATCTGAATCTCAGTGGCTTTATCAATATAATGTAGGGACATCAGGTGAAGACTGTAGAAGTGGTAATCAGTAACTCAGCCTAAGAGAAGGTGTTCAGTATCTTAGTGTCTGGCTTCTAGGCTAAGGCACTGATTGCCTCTTCTTATACAGTCTTCTATATATGTTCCAATTCGTATTGTATTGATAAAGCCATTGGCCGTTGAAAAATGTACAAATAATGATACCCAACTTTACTGCAAACACTTATGCATGACTGTCTTGACTTCAAATTTCTGCTAATGAGATCTATATAATTTTTACATTCAGTTTGACTATGCTCTACATTATTTAGCTTACAAGTACAGTACCATAGTTATTTTCTTTTCCCAGAATTAGAATCTCTCATTTCTCTTCACCGAACTGCATCTGCCACTTCTCTGACCATGACTTCAATCTTTCCAGATCATGCAATATCTTTCTAGTGTCCCTTGCTTTTCTCGCTATTTAGCCCTTCATCTGTTGTTTATGTAGACTGTGAACAAGGGTCCCAGTACTGACACCTATGCCACATTACTTGTAACAGGTCTCCATTCTGATTTCTTCCAATTTATGCAAACCCTCTCTTGCCTTTTGGTCAACCGTACCTTGAAAGAAAAAAAGGCTATAATTTCTCCTGTATTATATGCTGCTACTTTATCAGTCTCCTGTGTAGAACTATTAGAGGCCTTACCAGAGTTCTTATTCATGATATTGACTTATCATGGTCTACTGCCTTAATACCTTAGTGAAAAGGTTAATAAATCTGTAAGTCAAGAATTCCCCTTTGTACAACTATGCTGAGATTCAGTGATCAAATTATAACTTTCATGGTGGTTTCGAATTGCATCCACAATTATTAATTACATCAACTTTTCCACTACTGAAGTTAGACTGATTGGTATATAATTTTATAAGGATCTATCTCTCACGTTGTAATTGTGTATTACATTTGCCATTTTCACTTATTCGGTATGATGCCCATTTGAAGTGATCTTTTCAAGAGATTACCTATGAGGTATCCTGTAGCTTGAGTGCTAGTGCTCTCACCTCACATACTGAGGTCCAGGGATCAATCCCTGGTATGGGTGGAAACATTAGGACGTGTTTCCTTAAGACACCTGATGTCCATGTTCACCTAGCAGTAAAACAGGTACTACTTAGGTGTTAGTTGACTGGTGTGGGTTGCATCTTGGAACAAAATCTAATTTTCCTGAAATGCTCTGCATAACAAGGGGCTTTTTATATAGTAGTATGTCATTGATGTCAGTTAGGGTTGTATACCTTGTACATGTACTTGTAGAAATAAATATTATTATTATTAGTTGGCAAAATTCCTCCTTGCATTCCTTAAACCTTCGAAAACAGCTAATTAGGGCTCACCGAATTGTTTGATTTCAGTCTAGTTGCACAAGTGACATTGATCTTGCATTAATTATTTTTGTCTTGTCCTGTGTATATAATTATAGATTTCTGGAATTTTATTTGTATCCTCTTGTGTAAAATGAAAAAAAGGAAATAAGTCTTAGAAATGGTATACACTTCTTTGTCGTTAACAGTAAACTAAGCTGACTTATATTTATGCTGGTCTTTGGTTGGGTTGGTCTTTTTATTCCCTCACAACTTTAATTTCATATATTCTTTTGTCCAGTTCTTGCCTGGCAAATCTTAGTGTAGCCTTCAAGACTCTCAACAAAACATATGTGAGGTCCATCTTGGAGTATCTGGCACCAGTATGGAGCCCACATGTTATATGAAATTTCTTATTATATTATTTAAGAGAAAACACGATGTCAAAACAAAAGAGGCTATTATTTTTATTTACCTATAGAACAGATTACAGATAATTTAAAAAACATGGGAGGAATATATATAATTATTTGTAAAACAAATTATGCAATTTTAAATAATTTTAAAGTAATCTGTCATATATTTAGAAAACATTTTCAGACTACTGATAAAAAAAATGTTTTTTTTTAATTCAAACAGTCAACAAAGTCGAACCTAGTAGTATATCATTGTTTATTTTAAATTCGATTAAAATCATCTTGGTTGAATTGATGATAACATGACGAGAATAGAGCTCTGAGCTTGAGTCCAACAACTAGTAACACTTGAAGTGAGTGAGGACCCTGGAGCTGGAATCCAGCACTTAGTGGCACAGTAGGAGTTCAAGTAATGCCTCTGTGAGGCTCTCGATCTGAAGAACTGGAGCTATCTTTCCCTTGGATCAACCTAATTGGCTTTCATTCCCCAGATGTTGTTTGACCCCTATAGGTGTAGCGCTTCTTCTCCATAAATGTACTAAAGTCCCATAACTTTAGTGGCTTCATGATGTACAGAGTTCAGTAGTTTCGTGATGTACAGAGTTCAGTAGTTTCGTGATGTACAGAGTTCAGTAGCTTCGTGATGTACAGAGTTCATTAGCTTCGTGATGTACAGAGTTCAGTAGCTTCATGATGTACAGAGTTCAGTAGCTTCATGATGTACAGAGTTCAGTAGCTTCGTGATGTTCAAAGTTCAGTAGCTTCGTGATGTACAGAGTTCAGTTGCTTTGTGATGCTCAGACTTCAGTAACTTCGTGATGTACAGAGTTCAGTAGTTTCGTGATGTACAGAGTTTAGTAGTTTCGTGATGTACAGAGTTCAGTAGTTTCGTGATGTACAGAGTTCAGTAGCTTCGTGATGTACAGAGTTCATTAGCTTCGTGATGTACAGAGTTCAGTAGCTTCATGATGTACAGAGTTCAGTAGCTTCATGATGTACAGAATTCAGTAGCTTCGTGATGTTCAAAGTTCAGTAACTTCGTGATGTACAGAGTTCAGTTGCTTTGTGATGCTCAGACTTCAGTAACTTCGTGATGTACAGAGTTCAGTAGCTTCGTGATGTACAGAGTTCAGTAGCTTCGTGATGTACCGAGTTCAATAGCTTTATGATGTTCCAAGTTCAGTTGCTTCGTGATGTAGAGTTCAGTAGCTTCGTGATGCTCAGAATTCAGTTGCTTCATGATGTTCAAAGTTCAGTAGCTTCGTGATGTACAGAGTTCAGTTGCTTTGTGATGCTCAGACTTCAGTAACTTCGTGATGTACAGAGTTCAGTAGCTTCATGATGTTCCAAGTTCAGTAGCTTCGTGATGCTCAGAATTCAGTTGCTTCATGATGTTCAAAGTTCAGCAGTTTCGTGTTGTTCATCATTCCTATAATGGTACATTTATTTTATTAAATATTTTTGATTTTTGAGGACAGAAGTTGATGGCTGTCTTGTTGTTTATCCACTGTAGATAGTTTGTAACTTTAGTGTAGACTCCTGGGTATTGCTCTGAGGCACATCCTACACCAAAGGACACCACTCCTAGCAGGTAGTAGTGATCTTCCATGGACCAGCTTAGTGGGCCCCCAGAATCACCTTTACATGCGTCTTGACCTGGCAGGTACGTACATATCATATTATTTGTCACAGTATTGCTCATATAGACCTGACATTCATCAGTTGTCAGTATTGGCAGCTCCACCTTCTGTAACACTGCACTCTGCTCTCCATTATTGCTAAGTGTTCCCCACCCAGTCACGGTGCCGTGTTCCCCACTCAAGTTGTAAGATGCATATTGACACGGTAGACAGATGGGCCTCACACCTTCATTGTACTCAATGGGTCCACTTAGGCGTATTAAACCAATGTCGTTGTCCACGGTAATAGGATTGTAGTTTTCATGCACAATCTTTTCAGCTATGCTCAAGAGTCTTGTGTATGGCGTTGTCTTTCCCAAAGCTAGTTCGTGATTTCCCAAGCTTACGAAGATGTCTTCTACGTTGAAAGGCAGAAGACAGTGCGCGGCTGTCACCAGCCACTGGGTGTCTATGAGGACTGCACCGCAGAATAGTTCTCCATTGGACATGTGACGGAGTCCTGCTTGCCATGGCCACTCGTTCACATCAGCATCTTCACCTCCAACAATCCGAGAGGTCCCCTTCACTCCACACACTGACGAAATTACACTGGGAGCTGCTGTCGTCCTCGACGCAGCAGTAGAGGTGGTGGATGAGGTAACTGTCTTCGTTACTACACTGACACTACAGCGAAAACCTGTGTAGTACGTAGCATAGTGCATGTATTTGGAAAGGAACACTGCAGCAAAACTGTTATTATGTATGAGGATATTTAGGCTTCCCGTTCCACAATAATACTTGCTGCTGGTGGCCTCATTAATAATGGCACTGGAAAAGACGTAGAATACGTCATCTTGGCAACCAGCACTTGGCTTTACAGCGAAGGTAGGACAAGTTAACTTAAGATGGGTGTTTGCCGGTGCTGTAACACTCCATATACACCCTGAAGGCCTTGGGTATTGTAAGGGATGATTGGGAGACATGAAGGAGATAAATTGATCAGCTTGAAGACTTGCTTGACCACCACAGCGGAAATCACGAGTTCTTGTCTTGCTGTCACCAGTCCCGACAGTGACAGCTACAAGCACACTCATCTTCACCAGTACCATCATCATCGTCCCTATCATCAGTGTATACTTCATTTAGCACTCTTATAAAAAGCACTGCAGGGTTATGGCTTCACAGTGAGCGCCAGGTACACTGCTGCATCACATCACACTGACCCTCATAGCAGCACTAACATCATATAATGACACAGGTGATGGTCTGAGTTATAGCAACACCTGCGTACACAAACTAGTCACCATTGCTCTTTCATTACACCTGACTGAACAGTATAAATTTAATGCAATATATATATATATATATATATATATATATTTTTTTTTTTTTTTTTTTTTTCAACAAGTCGGCCGTCTCCCACCGAGGTAGGGTGACCCAAAAAGAAAGAAAATCCCAAAAAAGAAAAAACTTTCATCATCATTCAACACTTTCACCACACTCATACATAATCACTGTCTTTGCAGAGGAGCTCAGATACGACAGCTGAGAAAAGTCCCTCCCAGCTGTCACTATCTCAGACCCTCCTTTATATATATATATATATATATATATATATATATATATATATATATATATATATATATATATATATATATATATATGTGTGTGTGTGTGTGTGTGTGTGTGTGTGTGTGTGTGTGTAGGTAGCTTGTGTAGGTGATCCTGCGTGAGCCTGCCTGTGTAATTGTGTAGGTGAGCCTGCGTGAGCCTGCCTGTGTAATTGTGTAGGTGATCCTGCGTGAGCCTCCCTGTGTAATTGTGTAGGTGAGCCTGCCTGTGTAATTGTGTAGGTGAGCCTGCGTGAGCCTGCCTGTGTAATTGTGTAGGTGAGCCTGCGTGAGCCTGCCTGTGTAATTGTGTAGGTGAGCCTGCGTGAGCCTGCCTGTGTAATTGTGTAGGTGAGCCTGCGTGAGCCTGCCTGTGTAATTGTGTAGGTGAGCCTGCGTGAGCCTGCCTGTGTAATTGTGTAGGTGAGCCTGCCTGTGTAATTGTGTAGGTGAGCCTGCCTGTGTAATTGTGTAGGTTAGCCTGCCTGTGTAATTGTGTAGGTGAGCCTGCGTGCCTGTGTACTTGTGTAGGTGAGCCTGCCTGTGTACTTGTGTAGGTAAGCCTGCGTGCCTGTACTCACCTAGTTGTGGTTGCAGGGGTCGATTCATAGCTCCTGGCCCCGCCTCTTCACTGACCGCTACTGGGTTTCTCTCCCTTCGCCATGAGCCTTATCATACCTCTTCAATTACTGGGAACGCTTGAAGTTCCTAAACCTGTACTCCCTAGAACGCAGGCGGGAGAGATACATTATTATATACACGTGGAAAATTCTCGAGGGATTAGTACCAAACTTGCACACGAGAATCACTCCCTACGAAAGCAAAAGACTCGACAGGCGATGTAACATCCCCCCAATGAAAAGCAGGGGTGCCACTAGCACGTTGAGAGACAACACAATAAGTGTCAGGGGCTCAAGACTATTCAACTGCCTCCCAGAATACATCAGGGGGATTACCAACAAACCCCTGGCTGTCTTCAAGCAGGCACTGGACAGGCACCTAAAGTCGGTACCTGACCAGCCAGGCTGTGGTTTGTACGTTGGACTGCGTGCGGCTAGCAGTAACAGCCTGGTTGATCAGGCTCTGATCCAACATGAGGCCTGGTCACAGACCGGGCCGCAGGGGCGTTGACCCCTGGAACTCTCTCCAGGTATACTCCAGGTATGAATGGATCCTGCCTCCACTACATCGCTTCCCAAGCTATTCCACTTCCTGACTACTCTGTGACTGAAGAAATACTTCCTAACATCCCTGTGATTCATCTGAGTCTTCAACTTCCAGCTGTGCTCCCTTGTTGCTGTGTCCCATCTCTGGAACATTCTGTCTCTGTCCACCTTGTCAATTCCTCTCAGTATTTTATATGTCGTTATCATGTCCCCCCTTTCTCTCCTGTCCTCCAATGTCGTCAGGTCGATTTCCCTTAACCTCTCCTCGTAGGACATACCCCTTAGTTCCGGGACTAGTCGTGTTGCAAACCTTTGCACTTTCTCTAGTTTCTTTATGTGCTTGGCTAGGTGTGGGTTCCAAACTGGTGCTGCGTACTCCAGTATGGGCCTAACGTACACAGTGTACAGGGTTCTGAACGATTCTTTATTAAGATGTCGAAATGCTGTTCTTAGGTTTGCTAGGCGCCCATATGCTGCAGCAGTTATTTGGTTGATGTACGCCTCAGATGTACCTGGTATTATACTCACCCCAAGATCTTTTTCCTTGGGTGAGGTTTGTAGTCTCTGGCCCCCTAGACTGTACTCCGTCTGCGGTCTTCTTTGCCCTTTCCCAATCTTCATGACTTTGCACTTGGTGGGGTTGAACTCCAGGAGCCAATTCCTGGACCAGTCCTGCAGCCTGTGTAATTGTGTAGGTGAGCCTGCCTGTTTACTTGTGTAAGCCTGCGTGCCTGTGTACTTGTGTAGGTAAGCCTGCGTGCCTGTGTAATTGTGTAGGTGAGCCTGCGTGAGCCTGCTTGTGTAATTGTGTAGGTGAGCCTGCCTGTGTACTTGTGTAGGTAAGCCTGCGTGCATGTGTGAGCCTGCCTGTGTGTTTCTTGAGCCTGCATTCGTGCGTGGGTGTACGTGCTGTGTGTGGCTGCAGGGGTCAAGTTTTAGCTCTTGGCCCCTCTCAACTTTCCGCTTGCCAGATTCACTCCCTCCTAGCCTCGTTTGCCGTATCGTACCTGCTTTTAAAGCTATGTATAGAGTCTGCCTCCACCTCTTCATCAAGATCATTCCACATTCCGACCACTCTGAGACTGAAGAAATATTTCCAGACATCCTTATGGCTCATCTTTGTTTTTAACTTCCACCTGTCCCCGAGTTCCCGGTTCTCGCCTCTCAACAGCCTATCCCTGACTACCCTTCAATTTCCCCGAATATTTTGTTTTCATACCTCCCATGGTTGTTCTATCTTCCAATGTTGTTAGATTCATTTCCACTAGCCACTCCTCATAGCTTATGCCCCTTAACTCGGGAACAAGCCTTGTTGCATACTTCTGCAATTTCTCCAGTTTTTTTAAACGTGCTTCCTTGGTTCCATACTGTTGCTGTGTGATGGTTGACTCTGGGGCGTTGTAGGTTAGCTCCTCCATGTCCGAATCTCCCTGGGTAAATAGCAGGTCAGGTCTGGCTGGTTCTTCATCTCTAATACTCTCTTTGGCACGTGAGCAAACACTAGGACATATATACTATTAGAAAATGTTTTGGCCTTCGGACCTAGATCACTTCTAACCAGGAACGTTTTCTAATAAACATATGAACCTTGTGGGTTTAGTGCTTAGTTATAATTATAATAAATAAATTACAAATAAACATGCCTAATAAATATGTCGTAGTTGTTTGCTAACGTGTGTTTTTAAACCACTTTGTTGGTATAATTCACTAAGGGTTATTCCCTATGGGTTTAGTGCTCCCCCTTGATAATAATACCAAGGTTTATACTGTTTGACATGACTAAGGAAATTCTGAGTTGTTATATCCACTAACTTTGCTCTTAAAATCACACCATGCTTCTTTGTTGATTATTAATATATCAAGAAGCAGTAAGCCAAGGAAGGGGGAGGGTAGCTCCAGTTCCTTGGATCAAGAACCCTTTACTGGTGCTAAGGTATTTTTCCCTACCCCTTGGAGGTCTCAGTGTTGAAGTAGGTTACTCTTACAATGGTCATTACTATATGGAGAGCGTTAAACCCGTATGGGTATTTCAGCCCCAGCAGTTTATCAGCATTCCAGTCAGCTGCTGCTGCTGCTGCTCTCAGCATTCCATGACGGCCTCAGTATTATGCCGTAGGGTAATTTACACTTTTACACATCTTTGCTAAATACCTTCCTGGATTATTGTTATTATTATTATTATAAAAAGTGTGATAGAGTGCATCTTCCTAGGAAATGCTTCTTGAATCACAACCTACTCATTGTGAAGGGCTCTTGATCCAAGAAATCAGGGCTACTACTCTCTTGAACCAAGAAATCAGGGCTACTCTTGAACCAAGAAATCAGGGCTACTCTTGAACCAAGAAATCAGGGCTACTCTTGAACCAAGAAATCAGGGCTACTCTTGAACCAAGAAATCAGGGCCTACTTGAACCAAGAAATCAGGGCTGCTACTATTGAACCAAGAAATCAGGCTACTATGAACCAAGAAATAGGGCTACTACTCTTGAACCAAGAAATCAGGGCTACTCTTGAACCAAGAAATCAGGGCTACTACTCTTGAACCAAGAAATCAGGGCTACTACTCTTGAACCAAGAAATCAGGGCTGCTACTATTGAACCAAGAAATCAGGGCTACTACTATTGAACCAAGAAATCAGGGCACTACTATTGAACCAAGAAATCAGGGCTACTATTGAACCAAGAAATCAGGGCTACTACTCTTGAACCAAGAAATCAGGGCTGCTACTATTGAACCAAGAAATCAGGGCTACTACTCTTGAACCAAGAAATCAGGGCTACTACTCTTGAACCAAGAAATCAGGGCTACTATTGAACCAAGAAATCAGGGCTACTACTCTTGAACCAAGAAATCAGGGCTACTACTATTGAACCAAGAAAATTCAGGGCTACTACTTCTTGAACCAAGAAATCAGGGCTACTACTCTTGAACCAAGAAATCAGGGCTACTATTGAACCAAGAAATCAGGGCTACTACTATTGAACCAAGAAATCAGGGCTACTACTCTTGAACCAAGAAATCAGGGCTACTACTCTTGAACCAAGAAATCAGGGCTACTACACTTGAACCAAGAAATCAGGGCTACTATTGAACCAAGAAATCAGGGCTACTATTGAACCAAGAAATCAGGGCTACTACTCTTGAACCAAGAAATCACGGCTACTACTCTTGAACCAAGAAATCACGGCTACTATCTTGAATCAAATCTGATTAACTCGAGTTTCCCAGATGCTGTATAACCCTTTATGGGTTTAACACTTCACTCCACTCATGAATAATGCATACGCAGGTGAATCATGTGAGTCATTTTACACATAAACTAACTCAGATGAGTCATGGGGATGTTAGGAAGTATTTCTTCAGCCTTAGAGTTGTCAGGAAGTGGAATACTCTGGAGAGTGATGTACTGAAGGCAGGATCCATACATAGCTTTAAGAAGAGGTATAAAAGCTATGGAGCAGGGAGAGTGACCTAGTAGCGACTAGCGAAGAGACGGGGCCAGGAGCTGTGAATCGACCCCTGCAACCACATATAGGTGAGTACACACGAGGAAAAACTCAATTACGCAGTTAATAGTTTGTACAGTGTTATATTTGCACAGTACACAGCAATGAAACCTTCATTGGTGAATGTGTAATGAGGGTCGGTGAAGGCACTGGAGGGATATAATTCACCATGATCATCATCATATACAATGGGGAGCGGGTTTAGCGCTTAATTATGATTATAATAATGATAATCATGGTGAATGGTAAACCCATAGGGGTTATATACAGTGAGTGGGGCAATGTAAGGCACGTGGGGTTCAATCTAAGGAAGTGGAGTGTACTATATCCAACTCCCAAGATCAAGAACCCCATCCCTCCCTCACGGTCATCAGGGAACCTACCTTCAAGGTAGGTCATGACTGTACCACACCTGTGTACACATGACTATCTCTCTCCATTACACACACATATGCACACTTACACAGTTTAGCAATCACCTAGTTTGCAACAGCAGTTATTATGATCAGGGGAAATCGCTAAACCAATAAGGGTCATGTAATTCATGGGAAATGTGGGGGCAGTACGTTCCATCCAAGGAAGGTGAAGATAGATCCTCATAAGTGAAGGGAAGGAGGGTTATTTGGCCCAGGCCTCAAGTTCATATGAGCCCTTGCATTATTGTTTATAATAATATTTATTTATTTTGCATTTCATAAGTTTCACAGGGTTATTTTTTCCCTTTAGTGGTTACTGTATTGGATGGCGGACACTCACTTGGTAGCGCACTCATCTCTAACGTTGAGGTCCATGGTTCAATCCCCAGTACGGGTGGAAACATTGGGGCGTGTTTCCTTAAGACATCTGCTGTCATGTTCACCAAACATTAAGTAGGTACCTGGGTGTTAGCCGACTGGCATGGGTCGCATCCTGGGGACAAAGTTAACCTAACCTAACCTGGCTGTCTTCAAGAAGGCACTGGACAGGCACTAAAGTCAGTTCCTGACCAGCTGGGCTGTGGCTTGTACGTCGGTTTGTGTGGCCAGCAGTAACAGCTTGGTTGATCAGGCCCTGATCCAACATAAGGCCTGGTCATGGGCCAAGCTGCAGAGGTGTTGAACCCCAAAACCCCCTCCAGATATACTCCAGGTAAGTTGCCCAAAATGCTCTTCATGTATAGTGTGTCATTGATGTCACCTATGGTCTGTATAAGTTATATCATGTGCTTGTAAAAATAAATAAATATTACTACTCAATCAGCTCCTGTATGGCGGGTTAACGTGATTTTTGTTTTCATGTCAGCTTTTAAAATACAAGTTTTATAAATTCAAACGTTCATATAAAATAAATGTAGCATCAACTTGTGTATAATAAAATTAAATAATTTAGTTGTTTGTGGTACAGACACACAAATACAGTTATATGGAACCTCTGTTGACAATTTTTCATTCATGCAGTAGACTTTTATCACATCATCCGTTTATGTTTCACTTAATAAAAGTAAAAAAAAAAAGTAAAATGCCATCAACAAAGATTCCATATAATAACTACATTTCTCTTTACCATCAGGTTGTTATCTTACTCATTATATACTCAGGTTGTGGTTGTTTATTTTAATTGGGGTTTAGTGCTTAGTTATGATTATACTAATAATATATTTTATTCAGGGGAAGCACTAAACTCATAGGGGTCATCAAGTGCCTGGGGAATGGGAGGCATTCAGTTTCAATCCAAGAAAGGGGAGGATAAGTCCAGTTCCTTGGATCTAAAGCACCTCACCAGTGTCTTCAAGAAGTGAAAGGTATGATTGGCCTTACAGATGAGAAGTAGATTAAATAGGGCTCAGGGTGTTTGGCCCTTATCCTTCAACAAGAAGTCACTTGGAGACTAATCTCTGTCCAAACGTCGCTCATAGCCTCCAGTTTGCAGGTGCTCCTTTGTCCCCTCTCTGTAGCTAGTGGCGCACAGCTGACTGTGAAATGCCTCCGTTTTGCTTGGGCCTTTTTGGTTTTGTCATAGTTTTTTTAATTATTGAGGTGCCTGTAGGGATCTTGAGGAGGGAGGGGGTAAAGGAGGTTTTGTGGGCAAGTGGCTTGGACTTCCAGCAAGCATGTGTAAGCGTGTTAGATAGGAGTGAATGGAGACGAATGGTTTTTGGGACCTGACGAGCTGTTGGAGTGTGAGCAGGGTAATATTTAGTGAAGGGATTCAGGGAAACCGGTTATTGATTTAGCTGGACTTGAGTCCTGGAAATGGAAAATACAATGCCTGCACTTTAAAGGAGGGGTCTGGGATAGTGACAGTTTGGAGGGACTAATTCTAAACTGTAGTATCTGAGCGCCTCTGCAAAGACAGTGATTATGTATGAGTGAGGTGAAAGTGTTGAATGATGATGAAAGTATTTTCTTTTTGGAGATTTTCTTTTTTTTTTGGGTCACCCTGCCTCGGTGGTCACCCTGCCTCGGTGGTCACCCTGCCTCGGTGGTCACCCTGCCTCGGTGGTCACCCTGCCTCGGTGGTCACCCTGCCTCGGTGGTCACCCTGCCTCGGTGGTCACCCTGCCTCGGTGGGAGACGGCCAACTTGTTGAAAAAAATATTTACTTGCATTGTGTTTTATTCATGTTAGTAGTTACACTTATTTTTAATGCTATCGTTGGGTTTCTTGTGTGTTGTACAGTACTACTATATGTATATTTCTTAATGCCAAAAGCACTGAATGACCTTCATGGTTTAAGTACTCTTCAAATAGCAAAACTACCTAACTGGGTATTCTGTTCAGAATAATGAAACGTCTGCCACTACATGCCCCAGTTAAGGATTTTTCAATCTCGAGCAAAATTGCCCGTTTTACAATAATTTTCCACCTTACGATAGTAACTTGGACCTTCCATTCCTGTGATTGAACCTGATTGCTTCCCATTTCACTCTAGAGGTTAAGCACTGTAGAATTATTACAGGTTCACTATGGGACAAGAATGTTCAAGTAGGCTCACCATGTTGGACATTGCACAAAAGCTAGATTTTACACATATCAGTGCTGTATGACCCGTCTTTTGTAATAGTGTAAAATAATTAATTAAAATTCACCGCTCCATAACCTATGTCTAGTTTTAAGTAGTATGTAAGCATTTGTATTAGTCTGCCTGAAATGCTCAGGCATGTTAGTGGCTTTCTTTGTACTTAACAATACATGTACGTATTTACAACATGTAAATCACACATTGTATATTATGCAAGAAATTAAAAATTTAATTTAATTTGTGGGTATAACTCTTAGTTATGATTATGTAATATGTAACTATCATTGCCTTTACAGAGGAGGCAAGAAAAGCCTCAATACAATTATCATATTCATGGGGAAGCTCTAAACCCATAGGGGTCATACAGCACCTGGAGTATCTACCTGGAGAGAATTCCAGGGGTCAACGCCCCCGCGGCCCGGTCTGTGACCAGGCCTCTTGTTGGACCAGAGCCTGATCAACCAGGCTGTTACTGCTGGCCGCACGCAGTCCAACGTACGAACCACAGCCCGGCTGATCAGATACCGACTTGAGGTGCCTGTCCAGTGCCTGCTTGAAGACAGCCAAAGGCTTGTTGGTAATCCCCCTGATGTATGCTGGGAGGCAGTTGAACAATCTTGGGCCCCTCACACTTATTGTGTTGTCCCTCAACGTGCTAGTGGCACCCCTGCTCTTCATTGGGGGGATGTTACATCGCCTGCCGAGTCTTTTGCTTTCGTACGGAGTGATTTTTGTGTGCAAGTTTGGTACTAAGCCCTCGAGAATTTTCCATGTGTATATAATAACGTATCTCTCCCGCCTGCGTTCTAGAGAGTACAGGTTTAGGAACTTTAAGCGTTCCCAGTAGTTGAGGTGGTTTATCGCACTTATGCGTGCGGTGAAGGTTCTCTGCACATTTTCAAGGTCAGCAATTTCACCCGCCTTGAAAGGTGCAGTTAGTGTGCAGCAATATTCCAGCCTAGATAGAACAAGCGATCTGTAAAGTGTCAACATGGGCTTGGCATCCCTGGTTTTGAAGGTTCTCATTATCCATCCTGTCATTTTTCGAGCAGATGCAATTGCTACATTGTTATGGTCCTTGAAGGTGAGATCCTCTGACATGATCACTCCCAGGTCTTTGACATTAGTTTTTCACTCTATTGTGTGGTTGGAATTAGTTTTGTACTCCGATGAGATTTTAATTTCTTCACGTTTTCCGTATCTGAGTAATTGAAATTTCTCATCATTGAACTTCATATTGTTTTCTGCAGCCCATTTAAAGATTTGGTTTATGTCTGCTTGGAGTCTTGCAGTGTCTTCAACGGTGGACACTGTCATACAGATTCGGGTGTCATCTGCAAAGGAAGACACAGCACTGTGGCTTATATCCCTGTCAATGTCTGATATGAGGGCAACCAGGTTAGTTTTGAAGAGGGAAAGGATAGCTCCAGTTCTATGAGTCAAGTGATCTTCACCAGCATTAAGGCATTTTTCCTTGTGGGGCAGAAAGGGAGAGGCAGAGCAGCCAAGGAGAGGACATTCATTGAGAAAGGGTAGGCACAGTCGTTTTGAGATCTGAAAGTGCTTTGATCTGATAAATTACTCAGGGCTTCAGGCAATAAAAATTAAATATATTGTACAGTGCAACATGCAATTTAAAATTAACACTAAAGAACTAGTATGAAAAAAAACAAAATAACCAAAATTAGTTATAAATCCTATTTAAACTGCCACTGTCAGCAAAGAATCCAAAAAGTTCCCCAAGGTTCCTACAGGCACTATAATTATAAAAATCAGTAAGCAAAAAAGGTCCAAATCATGAGCACATTTAAAATGTGTTTCCACAGTCAGTTGCATTCCACTACCTAAAGAAGGGCAGGAGCATCTGAAAGCAGGTGGCTATGAAGATGTGTGCACCCATTCCTCAATCAACAGAGGGCCATCTCAAAACTTCCTTGGATCAAACCCAATTATGCATTTCCAGGCATATCCCTACAGGTTTTAGTGCTTCCCCATGAATAATAATAATCTGCCTAAAACATTAAATGTCATATGTTTATTTTTTATATATTCTCAAGTTTTTTTTTCTCCAACCCCTTTGCTTTTTAATATGGACAGATTATTATTATTATTATAATCAAATAGAAGCGCCAAACCACAGGGGCTATACAGCGATGCAGGTTATTGTAGGATGCAGGGAGAGTGGGTTGTAAGAGGGAGATGGATGATTAGTAGGGTATGGAGTGCAAGATGACGGTGGATAGTGCAGGGGTGGAGGGTAGCAAGAGATCGAGGTAGAAGGGACTGAGGGAGGTGCTAGAGTTATAATCTTCAGAGTTTGTGTAGTAAGTCAGTTTCTGTCAAAAAGTCAATGAGAGAGTCAGGATTAAAGGAGGGTCCATCTGTAAGAAGGGAAGGTAAAGAAAGGGCCGCAGAGCGAAGACGTCGTTGGAGGTAAATTCTACGTGCTCGTTGATAGAGTGGGCAGTCCAACAGGATATGTCGAACAGACACTGGAACCTGACAATGCTCACAGAGAGGGGCAGGGAGCCTCTCCATGAGATACCTGTGAGTAAGACGAGTGTGGCTGATGCGAAGATGGGAGAGTGTAGTCTCCCAACCTCGACATTGGTGACAAGAAGAAGGCCAGAAACCTATAACCGGTTTAATTGAATGAAGTTTGTTATTCAGCAGGTCAGACCAG
>WNWK01028466.1:0-25357 GCA_009830355.1 Cherax destructor | reverse complement strand
CTGTACGTAACACACAACAGAACTTAACACATAGCAGTACGTAACACATAACAGTTCGTAACACATAACAGTATGTAACATACAACAGTACGAAACACATAACAGTACGTAACACACAACAGTACGTAACACATAACAGTACGTAACGCACAACAGTACGTAACACACAGCAGTACGTAACACACAGCAGTACGTAACACACAACTGTACGTAACACACAACAGAACTTAACACATAGCAGTACGTAACACATAACAGTTCGTAACACTTAACAGTATGTAACACACAATGTTACATAACACACAACAGTACGTAACACATAACAGTATGTAACCCTCAATAGTACGCAACACACATCATTACTTAACACACTTCAGTACGTAACACATAACAGTACGTAACACACAACAGTACGTAACACACAATAGTACGTAACACACAAATTATGTAACACACAACAGTAACCCAAAGTAGTAACACACAACGGAATGTAACACACAGCAGAAACCCACAACAGTATCACATAGCAGTATCACACAGCAGTAACACACCGCATTAACACACAACAGTAACACACAACAGTAACACACAACAGTAACACACAGCAGTATGTAACACACAGCAGTAACATAAAACAGTAACACACAACAGTAACATACAACAGTAACACACTGCAGTAACACACAACAATAACACACAACAGGAACACACAGCAGTAACACACAGTAGTAAAACACAACAGTAATACACAACAGTAACACACAGCAGTAACACTCAGCAATAACACACAGCAGAAACACACAGCAGTAACACACATTAATAACACACAGCAGTATCATACAACAGTAACACACAGCAGTAACACACAGTAGTAAAACACAACAGTAATGAACAGCAGCAACACAACATTAACACACAATGTTGATGAATGGTTCAGAGAACCGACAAGTTATAAATTAGACACATATGCAACACTTGGGTATCTTTATTGAGGAAACGTTTCGCCACACAGTGGCTTCATCAGTCCAATACAAAGTAGAAAGGTGTAAGGAGAGGAGGAGTTTGAGGTAATCAGTCCCTCGGCCTGGAGTCGATGTGTTCAGTCCATCAATCTTGTAGAAAGTACAGCACATAGGCATATAAGTGGCATATACTGTAGTCAGGTGAGGCGAAGCAGGAATTTCTAAAGATTGATGGACTGAACACATCGACTCCAGGTTGAGGACTGATTACCTCAAACTCCTCTCCTACACCTTCTACTTTGTATTGACTGATGAAGCCACTGTGTGACGAACGTTTCTCATAAAGATACCCAAGTGTTGCATATGTGTCTAATTTATATATTAACACACATCAATAACACACAGCAGTATCACACAGCAGAAACGCACAACAGTAACACACAACAGAAACACACCTCAGTAACACATAACATTAACGCACAACAATAACACACAACAGTAACGCACAAGAGTAACACAGCAGTAACGCACAACAGTAACACACAACAGTAACACAGCAGTAACGCACAACAGTAACACACAACACAAACACAGCAGTAACACATAACGTTAACGCACAACAGTAACACACAACAGTAACACACAACAGTAGCGCACAACAGTAACAGAGCAATAACGCACAACAGTAACACACAACAGTAGCGCACAACAGTAACACAGAAGTAACGCACAACAGTAACACAGCAGTAACACACAGAGATGTATTAAACAATCAATAGTAAGTCCCTCGCACAGTTGTATGTTACACACACTACATAATGTTACACACTCTACATAATGTTACACACACTACATAATGTTACACACACTACATAATGTTACACACACTACATAATGTTACACACACTACATAATGTTACACACACTACATAATGTTACACACACTACATAATGTTACACACACTACATAATGTTACACACACTACATAATGTTACACACACTACATAATGTTACACACTCTACATAATGTTACACACACTACATAATGTTACACACACTACATAATGTTACACACACTACATAATGTTACACACTCTACATAATGTTACACACTCTACATAATGTTACACACTCTACATAATGTTACACACTCTACATAATGTTACACACACTACATAATGTTACACACTCTACATAATGTTACACACACTACATAATGTTACACACACTACATAATGTTACACACACTACATAATGTTACACACACTACATAATGTTACACACACTACATAATGTTACACACACTACATAATGTTACACACACTACATAATGTTACACACACTACATAATGTTACACACACTACATAATGTTACACACACTACATAATGTTACACACACTACATAATGTTACACACACTACATAATGTTACACACACTACATAATGTTACACACACTACATAATGTTACACAAAACAGTGCGTTTCAGACACTCCTGAATGATCCTCACACAACAGTATATTCCTCATGTAACAGAATGTTATACACATAACAGTATGTTAGACACAACAAAGTGTTGCACACGAAACAGTATGTTGTACGCAACATTGTGTTCGACACTCATATGTATGTTCCTCATCCAAAAGAATGTCACACTCCCAATTGCATGTTGCATACACAATAGTATTTGTATAAATGCTTTTACAAAACCCGACAAGTTGATAAATGAGACATTCTTGCAATATTTGTGTATGTTTATTCTGAAATGTTTTGATATCCAGTGTTTTATTTTTCCTGTCTTGTTGGGAGAAGAATAGTGGGAGATGAGGAGGAGATGGAGATAAATAGTCACTCAGTGCGGAGATATTGTGATCAATATATCAGTCTTAATAAGAGTATGTTGCACACGACTGTGTGTTGCACACAACTGTATGTTGCACACGACTCTATGTTGCACACGACTCTATGTTGCACACGACTCTATGTTGCACACGACTCTATGTTGCACACGACTGTATGCTGCACACGACTGTATGTTGCACACGAGTCTATGTTGCACACGACTCTATGTTGCACACGACTCTATGTTGCACACAACTGTATGTTGCACACGACTCTATGTTGCACACGACTCTATGTTGCACACGACTCTATGTTGCACACGACTCTATGTTGCACACGACTCTATGTTGCACACGACTCTATGTTGCACACAACTGTATGTTGCACACGACTGTATGCTGCACACGACTGTATGTTGCACACGACTGTATGTTGCACACGATTGTATGTTGCACATTAAAATCACACAACAGAATGGTTCATACATCACTGTGTTGAACTCTTAACTGTTTGTTCTTTATACATGTTCTGCATATATCATTCTTAGTAGTACACACATAGTCATGTTCCTCACAAAGAAATGTTAAACAAGAAAAAAAATTCATTGCAACAATATCGAGAAGTGCGTTCTTAACAGACCAGTATTTTTAACACACAACATTCTCATCATATTTTACTCGTATAACACATCGTTGCCCGAGTCATTATCAACTGTCTCATCAACATTATGATTCACTCAATAATTTTCTTTCGTCACCTAATACGTTTAGGAAATTCTGATTTTCTTTACTGACCGAGAAGATAAAATTAAAACTTGGGGTTAATGATGAGCTTGGAGAAAACGATCATAAATCACTCAGTTTCAATGTATAATGGAATTAACTTAATTAATAACTACAAGCAACTCAAGGTTTTGGCTTAGCCGATTTCAAGGTGCTGGGGGACTAGATGAGTGGCGTCAACTGGTGGGGTCAGACACGTCACTATCCTGGGGGTCAGGTAGGTTCTGATGATTGCCAATATGACATTTTTCGAGGTACATATATTTCATTTGATCTAATTTCCCAAATAAGGAAATTAGATCAAATAAAATGACCCTAAATGAATAACCAATAATTAAAACATCTCATAGGTCAAAAGAGAGGCATAAATATGTACATCAAAAGAGATGGCGGGTAAATAAGGAATCAATATATGGAAATAAACAGAGAAATATAGAAAGGAATAATTATTTGTTTTATTATTAGCACATCGGCCGATTCCCACCAAGGCAGGGTTACCGATTTTTTTTTTTATCATCATTCACTCCATCACTGTCTTGCCAGAGGTGTGCTTTACACCACAGTTATAAAACTGCAACATTAACACCTCCCCTTCAGAGTGCAGACACTGTACTTCCCATCTCCAGGACTCAAGTCCGGCCTGCCGGTTTTCCTGAATCTCTTCATAAATGTTACTTTGCTCACACTCCAACAGCACGTCAAGTATTAAAAACCATTTGTCTCTATTCACTCTTATCAAATACGCTCACACATGCTTGCTGGAAATCCAAGCCCCTCGCACACAAAACCTCTTTAAACCCCTCCCTCCAACATTTCCTAGGCCGACCCCTACCCCGCCTTCCCTCCACTACAGATTTATACACTCTCGAAGTCATTCTGTTTCGTTCCATTCTCTCTACATGTCCGAACCACCTCAACAACCCCTCCTCAGCCCTCTGGATAATAGTTTTGGTAATCCCACACCTCCTCCTAATTTCCAAACTCCGAATTCTCTGCATTATATTCACACCACACATTGACCTCAGACATGTCATCTCCACTGCCTCCAGCCTTCTCTTCATTGCAACATTCATCACCCATGCTTCACACCCATATAAGAGTGTTGGTATAACTATACTCTCATACATTACCCTCTTTACTTCCATGGACAAGGTTCTTTATCTCCACAGACTCCGCAGTGCACCACTCTCCCTTTTACCCTCATCAATTCTATGATTCACCTCATCCTTCATAGACCCATCTGCTGACATATCCACTCCCAAATATCTGAATACATTCACCTCCTCCATACTATCTCCCTCCAATCTGATATCCAATCTTTCGTCAACTAATCTTTTTGTTATCCTCATCACCTTACTCTTTCCTATATTCACTTTAAATTTTCTTCTTTTACATACCTTACCAAATTCATCCACCAACCTCTGCAACTTCTCTTCAGAATCTCCCAAAAGCACAGTGTCATAAGCAAAAAGCAACTGTGACAACTCCAACTTTGTATTTGATTCTTTGTCTTTATCCCCACACCTCTTGCCAAGACCCTCGCATTCACTTCACTTACAACCCCTTCTATAAATATATTGAACAACCACGGTGACATCACATATCCTTGTCTAAGGCCTACTTTTACTGGGAAATAATCTCCCTCTCTCCTACACACTCTAACCTGAGCCTCACTATCCTCATAAAAGCTCTCCACTGCTTTCAGTAACCTACCTCCTATTCCATAGACCTGCAACATCTGCCACATTGCCCTCCTATCCACCCTATCATACGCCTTTTCCAAATCCATAAATGCCACAAAAACCTCTTTACCCTTATCTAATATCTGTTCACTTATATGTTTCACTGTAAACACTTAGTCTACACCCCCTACCTTTCCTAAAGCCCCCTTGTTCATCTGCTATCCTACTCTCTGTCTTACTAATAATTTTTTCAATAATAACTCTACCATACACTTTACGTGGTATACTCAACAGACTTCTTCCCCTATAATTTTTGCACTCTCTTTTGTCCCCTTTGCCTTTATACAAAGGAACAATACACTCTCTCTTCCAGTCCCTATGTACCTTACCCTCTTCCATACATTTATTAAATAATAGCACCAACCACTCCAAAACTATATCCCCGCCTGCTTTTAACATTTCTATCTTTATCCCATCAATCCCAGCTGCCTTACCCCCATTCATTCTACCCACTGCCTCACGAACGTCTCCCACACTCACACCTGGCTCTTCCACACTCCTACAAGATGTTATTCCTCCTTGCCCTATACACGAAATCACAGCTTCCCTGTCTTCATCAACATTTAACAACTCCTCACAATATTCCCTCCATCTTACCGATACCTCTAACTCTCCATTTAATAACTCTCCTCTCCTATTTTTAACTGTCAAATCCATTTGTTCACTAGGCTTCCTAAACTTATTAATCTCCCTCCAAAACGTTTTCTTATTTTTCAACAAAATTTGTTGATAACATCTCACCCACTCTCTCATTTGCTCTCTTTTTGCATTGCTTCACTACTCTCTTAACCTCTCTTTTTCTCTATATATACTTTTCCCTCCTTGCATCACCTCTCATATGTTAAGTTTTTCTCCCTTACTACTCTCTATACATCATCGTTCCACCAATCGCTCTTCTTCCCTCCCGCACCCACTTTCCTGTAACCACAAACTTCTGCTGAACACTCTAACACTACATTCTTTAATCTACCCCATACATCTTCGACCCCATTGCCTACACTCTCACTAGCCCATCTATCCTCCAATAGTTGTTTATATCTTACCCTAACTGCCTCTTCTTTTAGTTTATAAACCTTCACCTCTCTCTTACTTGCTGCTTCTATTTTCCTTGTATCCCATCTACCTTTTACTCCCACTTTAGCTACAACTAAAAAGTGATCTGATATATCTGTGGCCCCTCTATAAACATGCACATCCTGAAGTCTACTCAACAGTCTTTTTTCTACCAATACGTAGTCCAACAAACTTCTATCATTACGCCCTACATCATATCTTGTATACTTATTTATCCTATTTTTCTTAAAATATGTATTACCTATAACTAAACCCCTTTATATACAATGTTCAATCAAAGGGCTCCCATTATCATTTACATCTGGCACCCCAAACTTACCTACCACACCCTCTCTACATGTTTCTCCTACTTTAGCATTTAGGTCCCCTACCACAATTACTCTCTCACTTGGTTCCAAAGTTCCTATACATTCGCTAAACATCTTCCAAAATCTCTCTCTCTTCTCTCTTCTCCAGGTGCATACACTCTTATTATGACCCACTTTTCGCATCCGACCCTTATTTTAATCCACAGAATCCTTGAATTTACACATTTATATTCCCTCTTCTCCTTCCATAACTGGTCCTTCAACATTATTGCTAACCCTTCCTTAGCTCTAACTCTCTCAGATACTCCTGACTTAATCCCATTTTTTCTCCCCACTGAAACTCGCCTACCTCCTTCAGCTTTGTTTCGCTTAGGGCCAGGACATCCAACTTCTTTTCATTCATAACATTAGCAATCATCTCTTTCTTATCATCTGCACTACATCCACGCACATTCAAACATCCCAGTTTTATGAAGTTTTTCCTCTTCTTTTTTTTAGTAAATGTGTACAGGAGAAGGGGTTACTAGCCCATTGCTCCCGGCATTTTAGTCGCCTTATACGACACTCATAGCTTACGGAGGAATGATTCTTTTCCACTTCCCCGTGGACAATAGAGGAAATAATGAAGAACAAGAGCTATTAAGAAAAAGAAGAAAAAAACTAGATGTGTGTATGTATATATATATGCATGTGCATGCCTGTGTAGTGTGACCTACGTGTAAGTAGAAGTAGCTAGATATACCTGTTATCCAGCGTGTTTATGAGACAGAAAAATGAGACCATCATGTAAAACAGTTTCAGGTTTCTGTTTCACAGTCACCTGGCAGGATGGTAGTACCTCCCTGGGTGGTTGCTGTCTACTACTACCTTCAAGGTTTCATTTAGATATAAATGAGTAAAATTAGGCAAAAGATAGCCCCACTTCAGGGCTGTTCAGGTCAGCTTACTGTCAGTGACAAGGAAATTTTTCAAATTCAACATTTGTTTCTCTCTGTTTTTTCGCAGGATGATACTAGCGAAATTCCAGAAAACAAAAATTGTATGAATGATGTCACTAATGACAGGGTTCTCATACAAATAGATTATAACCAAACAATTTATCGGTCCCTGACGAACTGTTCTCAAGGGTTATAAAGGAATGTAGTCGGATCTTAGCAAACCATTGGCTAGTCTTTTCACCACATTAATATACACTAGCATAGTGCCGAATAAGTGGAAAATAACAGATCTAAATACCTATCCACAAAGCAAACCTCCATTATGGTAAAATTTTTGAAATCAATAATTGCCAATGCTATTCGAATCTGAATTGAAAGACATAAACTGATCAGAAAATCTCATCACGGTTTTACAAAGGATCGCTCCTGAATTACGAATTTATTTACCTTTTCACTAAGGTAATTGAGAAAGTAGATCATGGTGATGAATATAATATTTTGTATATGGACTTCAGTAAGACTTTGATAAACTTTCACACCGGAGATTGTTGAGGAATAGGAGGAAAAAAATCCAGTACAGAGACATAGTTGAAAGAAAAGCACCAAGAAATTTCATAAATCAGTGGTAACGATTCATAAGCGGTGTTCCACAGGGGTCAGGGGTGAGCTCTGTGATGCTCACAATAAACGTAAACAAGCGGTGTTCCACAGGGGTCAGGGAGGAGCTCTGTGGTGCTCACAATAAACGTAAACGACAAAGATTAACTCTGACGAGGAAACAAGAGCGCTACAGGAAGTTCTGGATAGGTAGATGCAGTGATCAGAGAAGAGTTAGATGCATTAAATATAGACGAGTGTAAAGTTCTAAACCTGGAAAAAGAAAATAACCATGGCACTTATAAGTCAAATTGTGTAGATATCCAACACTCTCAACGAGAAAAGGCTTTAGCAGTTTTTGTTAACAGTAATGTAAAGCTAAGACATCTGTGCGTAAGTGTTCGTAATAAAGCTCAGAGAATTATTGACCTTATATAAACAAGTATAAATAACTTGAGTCTTCACGTTATACTTCTACTCTACATCGGTGATCAGTCGTCAGGTAGACTGTGTTGTGCAATTCTTGTCACGTTTAACAAAATGGACAAAAATGAGCTGGAAAACATAGAGATGGATGGTAAAGTTGATCCAATGTATTATAAATCAAACCTAGACGGAGGCACTGAATTTGCACTCTAGAAAGTCGTAGATCTATGGGAAATATGACTGAGGTGTAAAAAAAAAACTGTAATAAGTAAAGGATATATAAATAGAATGCTAAAAACATCAACCCAATACAGAACTCACAGCAATGGGTTCAGGGAGTAAACAAAAAATTGCTTTACAAAGGATATATTAAAGCACTAGCTTGTTGGGTAACTTAAAAAGTATGTTAGCGAAGTGCATGAGTGGGTGTGGGTGTGAGACGGACGTGCCTAGCATGAGCCAGCAGACCTGTTGCAGTGCTCCTTCTCCCTTATATTCTGAAGATCATCCATATTAAATATGTGAGAATCGTTTTCCATTACTAGAAAGTAAATTAGATACTGCTAGGCCAGAAATTTGAAAAAAAAAAAAACATTTTCTATTAATATTTTCACCATTCATGTAAAATACTAGAAGCTAATTATCGAATCATGAAACAACATAAAGTTCAAGCTGCCATGATATGTAAATTAAACTCAATAATATAGTTACATTAATGATTCTTTAGAGTAAACACTTAACTGACACTAGTTTTAATGCCTGTAGGGGAATTTACATAGCAAGTATACAATGTGTGTGTGTACTCACCTAATTGTGGTTGCAGTGGTCGAGATTCAGCTCCTGGCCCCCGCCTTTTCACTGATCGCTACTGGGTCTCTAGAACATCCTGTCTCTATCTACTTTGTCTATTCCACGCAGTATTTTGTATGTCGTTATCATGTCTACCCTAACCCTCCTGTCCTCCAGTGCTGTCAGGCCGATGTCCCTTAATCTTTCTTCGTAGGACAATCCCCTTAGCTCTGGAACTAACCTTGTCGCAAACCTTTGCACTTTCTCTAATTTCTTGACGTGCTTGACCAGGTATGGGTTCCAAACTGGTGCTGCATACTCTAGTATGGGCCTGACGTACACGGTGTACAGTGTCTTGAACGATTCCTAGCTAAGGTATCGGAACGATATTCTCAGGATTGCCAGTCGCCCGTATGCTGCAGCAGTTATCTGCTTGATGTGTGCTTCCGGAGACGTGCTTGGTGTTATACTCACCCCAAGATCTTTCTCCTTGAGCGAGGTTTGCAGTCTTTGGCCACCTAGCCTATACTCTGTCTGCGGTCTTCTTTGCCCTTCCCCGATCTTAATGACTTTGCATTTGGCGGGGTTAAATTCGAGAAGCCAGTTGGTGGACCAGGTGTCCAGCATGTCCAGGTCTCTTTGTAGTCCTGCCTGATCCTCATCTGATTTAATTCTCCTCAATAACTTCACATCATCTGCGAACAGGGACACTTCTGAGTCTATCCCTTCCGTCACGTGTGTGTACTCACCTAGTTGTTGTGGTTGCAGGGGTCGAGTCATAGCTCCTGGCCCCGCCTCTTCACTGGCTGCTACTGGGTCACTCTCCCTGCGCCATGAGCTTGATCATACCTCTTCTTAATGCTATGTATGGAGCCTGCCTCCACTATATAACTTCCCAAACTATTCCACTTCCCGACCACTCTGTGACTGAAGAAATACTTCCTAACATCCCTGTGATTCATCTGAGTCTTCAACTTCCAACTGTGTCCCCTGTGTCCCATCTCTGGAACATTCTGTCTCTATCCACCTTGTCAATTCCTCTTAGTATCTTATATGTCTTTATCATGTCCTCCCTATCTCCCTGTCCTCCAGTGTCGTCAGGTCGATTTCCCTTAACCTCTCCTCGTGTGTGTGTGTGTGTACTCACCTATTTGTGGTTGTAAGGGTCGATTCATAGCTCCTGGCCCCGCCTCTTTACTGATCGCTACTATGTCTTCTCTCTTTCTCTGCTCCATGAGCTTTATCAAACCTCGTCTTAAAACTATGTATGGTTCCTGCCTCCAATTCGTCACTTGCCAGACTATTCCTGACAACTCTATGAAAAAAGAAATACTTCCTAACATCTCTCTCACTCATCCGAGTTTTCAACTTCCAATTGTAACCCCATGTTATAACCTATTCAGATGCGACAGACTGAACAGGCAACAAGGAATATGTTGACTTGTATGTCAGAGAGTCGCTCATTTCTTCAAAACTACTGAACATCTCAAATGATGTACTTCAGGCTTTGGCATTCAAGATTGAAAACAAAAACCCTGTAATTGTGGATGTATACAAGCCTCCGTATGCAGCTTCCCAGTAATTCCAGGAAGAGATTTTAAAAATTGACCACTCTCTGGAAAATCTCCCAACTCCTGCCCCAAACATCTTGCTAGTGGAAGATTTCAACTTGAGACACCTAAAATGCAGGAGTGTAGCAAATATAATTTTAGCATAGATCACCCCAGATGAAAATTCACACACACACAAGCAACTGAATCTCTGCACCAAATTTACCTTAAACCAGCAAATATTAGAGCCTACAAGACTAGAAAATACAATCGACCTCATATTCACTATCAATGACGATCTGATAAGTAATTTAACCTTATCAAGGACAATACACTCAGATCACATCATAATAGAGGTACAGGCATGTATGCACAGGGCTCCTGACCAGCAAAATGTGATCAGTCATGAGGGTGTCTTCCAAAAATTTAACTTCAATAACAAAAACATACAATGAGAACAAGTCAACCATGTCCTAAATGAAATAAGCTGGGAAAATATCCTAAACAACACGGATCCGAACCTTTTGCCTAGAAAAAAAATAAACTCTGAGGTTCTTGAGATCTGCTCAAGGCACATTCCATTAAGAAGAACAAAGAGAAGATGTAAACTAGAAAGAGAGAGACGCTCCCTATACAGACGAAGACGAAGAATCACAGAGCTGCTGAGAGGGGCCAATATATCTGCAATACGAGGGGAGGCACTGGTCAGTCAAATAAATATCGAACTTAATCTGAAGGAATCTTACAGGAGACAACAATTGCAGGAAGAACTAAAAGCCGTTAAGGAAATTGAAAAAAAAAGGAAAATACTTTTTTTCTCATGCCAAATCTAAGGGAAAAACAACATCCAGTATTGGGCCCCTGCTTAGGCGAGATGGAGCATACACATATGACAGCCAAGAAATGAGTGAGATACTAAATTCCCAATACGACTCAGTGTTCAGCTAGCCGTTACCCAGACTAAGGGTCGACAATCCAAATGAATTCTTTATGAACGAGACCCAAAATTTGGTCATCTCAAAAATCTCTTACACTATCCTAGCACCACAAGACTTTGAAAAGGCAATAAATAACATGTCCATGAGTCTGGGCCTGGGGCCCAGACTCATGGAACTCCGTGTTCATCAAAAACTGCAAGAAGCCCGTCACGTGCCTTCAGCATTCTATGGAGAGGGAGCATGGACACACGGGGGTCATCCCACACTAACTAAAAACAACAGACATAGCCCCACTCTACAAAGGTGGCAGTAAAGCAATTAATTGCAAAGAACTACAAACCGATAGCACTAACATCCCATATCATAAAAATCTTTGAAAGGGTTCTAAGAAGCAAGATCGCCAAGCACCTAGATACCCATCTGTTACACAACCCAGGGAAACATGGGATTAGAGCAAGTCGCTCCTGCCTGCCCCAGCTACTGGACCACTATGACAAAGTCCTGGATGCTGTAGAGGATAAACAAAATGCAGATATATACACAGACTTTGCAAAAGCCTTCAACAAGTGTAACCATGGTGTAATAGCGCACAAAATGCGTTATAAAGGAATAACAGGAAAAGTTGGTAGGTGGATCTATAACTTCCTGATAAACAGAACACAGAGTAATAGTAAACAGAGTAAACTCTGAGGCAGCTACGGTGAAAAGCTCTGTTCCACAAGGCACAGTACTTGTTCAAATCCTATTCATCATCCTCATATCTGACAGAGATGTAAGTAATAGCTCCGTGTCTTCCTTTGCGGAGGTCACCCGAATTGCCATGACAGTGACCTCCATCGAAGACACTGCAAGACTCCAAGCGGACATCAATCAAATCTTCAAATGGGCCACTGAAAACAATATGAAGTTCAATGAAGATAAATTTCAACTACTCAGATTTGGAAAACTTAAGGAAATTAAAACTGTATCAGGGTAAACAACAAATTCTAAGCGTAAAATAAAGCGAAAAAGTAATGTGATGGACCTGGAAGTGATAATTTCAGAGGATCTCACCTTCAAAGATCACAATGTATTTACCACATCTGCTAGGAAAATGATAGGATGGATAATGAGAACCTTCAAAACTAGGGACGCCAATCCCATGATGATTTTCTTCAAGTCTCTTGTTCTCTCTAAGCTGGAATACTTCTGTACAAATAATCCCTTGCGGTACACTGATGAATATCATTGTTTTATGAAAAAAGGCCTTCAGTTTATTCATGTCAACGCAAGATTCCTTTTTATCAAAATTGACAGAGATTAGAATTCTAGCTAACAGAACTAGAGCGGCAGTTATGCCCACTTCAAGGCAGATGAAATTGCCGACCTGGAGAGTGTACAAAGAACTTTCATGTACACGGAAGTACTGGGAACACGAAAATCCCTCCGTATGTAAGCAAAAGACTCGGCAAGAGATGCAACATTTCCCCAATGAAAGGCAGGGGCGCCACGAGTGAAACGAGAAAACACAATAAGTGTCCGCGAACTGAGACTGTTCAATTGCCTCCCAGCATACATAAGGGGAAATTACCAATAGACCCCTATCTGTCTTCAAGAAGGCACTGGACATGCACCTAAAGTCAGTACCTGACCAGCCACTCTGTGGTTCGTACGTCATTTACATGCTGCCAGCAATAACAGCCTGGTTGATCAGACCCTGATCCACCACGAGGCCTGGTCTCAGACCGAGCCGCGGGGGCATTGTCCCCATTAAACCCTCTCAATGTATTCTCCAGGTATAAGCATATCTGGTGAAACAGGTTGGACATGCACCTTTGACCACCCCAAAAAATGCCGCACCTACATGGCAACAGGAGAGTGCAACTTCCCCTCCTGTAACTTATTTCACCCAGAAATGTGTCACTCATCAATCCATGAAAGGAAATGCTACAACGCATACTGCCAGGCACATCATCTAAAGTGGGCAAGAAGACACAGACCAACCAGACTATGGGAAACAAAAGAGGGAAGTCACAACCCCTCCTGGGACTTAGTTTTTTTAGGGCCAGGAGGGAAAAAAGACTGGCAAGAAATGACAATAATCCTATACCAACTGAAAACACTTCTGGAGCAGAGGCACGGACACTGGCCTCCACTACAGAACAACAGTTATTAGAGCCAGCAAATAAAACCCCAATATAACGACACCAATATAACGACATTTGTCTTTGCAAATATACAGGGTCTAAAGCCGTCAAAAAACAACAAAATTCTTTACATAAAAAAACTGCTGATGGAGTCAAATGCAATGTTTGAGGCATTCACAGAGACCCACATAAAGGATCATTATGACAACGAAATATGGATCCCAGGTTATAACCTATTCAGATGCGACAGACTAAACAGGCAACAAGGGAGGGGGGGGGGTTGGCCTGTACGTCACAGTCGCTCATTTGCTCAGAACTACTAAACACCTCAAATGATGTAGTTGAAGTTTTGGTGGTAAAGACTGAAAACCAAAACCTTGTCATTGTGGTGGTATACAAGCCTCCTGACGCAACTTCCCAGCAATTCCAGGAACAGCTTTTGAAAATTGACCACTGTCTAGAAAATTTCCCAACTCCTGCCCCAAACATCTTACTACTAGGAGATTTCAACTTGAGACAACTAAAATGGAGGAGTATAGCAAATAATGTTTTAGAAGAGATCACCCCAGGAGGCAGCGCAGATGAAAATTCACACACACACACGAACTATTAAATATCTGCACCAAATTCACCTTAAACCAGCAAATTTTAGAGCCTAAAAGGCTAGAAAATACGCTGGATCTCATCTTCACTAACAACGACGATCTGATACGGAATATAACCGTATCAAAGACAATACACTCAGATCACAACATAATCGAGGTACAGACATGTATGCATAGGGCTCCTGACCAGCAAAATGTGATCAGCCATGAAGGTCTCTTCACAAAATTCAATTTTAATAACAAAAACATACAATGGGATCAAGTCAACCATGTCCTAAATGACACATGCTGGGAAGATATCCTAAACAACACGGATCCGATCAGTTACTCAAGAAAAAGTGAACTCTGTGGTTCTTGAGATCTCCTCAAGACACATTCCATTAAGAAAAAGAAAGAGAAGATGTAAACTAGAAAGAGAGAAACGCTCCCTATACAGACGAAGGCGAAGAGTCACAGAGCTGCTGAAAGGGGCCAATATATCTGAAATACGTAGAGAGGCACTGGTCAATGAAATTGCAAATATCGAACTTAAACTGAAGGAATGTTACAGGAGACAAGAATCTCATGAAGAACTAAAAGCCATAAAGGAAAATGAAAAAAACAAAACAAAATACTTCTTCTCTTATGCCAAATTTAAGGAAAAAACAGAATCCAGTACTGGGCCTCTGCTTAGGCGGGATGGGATATACACATACGACTCAGTGTTCAGCGAGCCGCTACCCAGACTAAGGGTCGACAATCCAGATGAATTCTTTATGCACAAAACCCAAAATTTGGTCATCTCAAAAATCTCGGATATTATTCTAACTCCACAAGACACTGAAAAGGCAATAAATGACATGCCTATGCACTCTGCCCCAGGCCCAGACTCATGGAACTCCGTGTTCATCAAGAATTGAAAAAGCCCCTATCGCGTGCCTTCAGCATTCTATGGAGAGGGAGCATGGACACAGGGGTCATCCCACACACATTAAAAACAAAAGACATAGCCCCACTCCACAAGGGTGGCAGTAAAGCAATTGCAAAGAACTTCCGACCGATAGCACTATCATCCCATGTCATAAAAATCTTTGAGAGGGTTCTAAGAAGCAAGATTGCCAACCACTTAGATACCTATCAATTACACAACCCAGGGCAACACGGGTTTAGAGCAGGTCGCTCCTGCCTGTCCCAGCTCCTGGACCACTATGACAGGGTCCTGGAGGCTGTTGAGCATAAACAAAATACAGATGTTGTATACACAGACTTTGCAAAACCTTTCGACAAGTGTGCCCATGGCGTAATAGCACACAAAATGTGTGATAAAGGAATAACAGGAAAAGTTAGTAGATGGATCTATAACTTCCTGACAAATAGAACACAAAGAGCAATAGTAAAGAGAGTAAAGTCCCAGGCAGCCACGGTGAAAAGCTCTGTTCCACAAGGCATAGTACTCGCTCCCATTCTATTAATCATCCTCATTTCTGACATAGACAGAGATGTAAGCTATATTTTCGTGTCTTCCTTTGCGGATGACACCCGGAGTGCCATGGAAGTGACCTCCATTGAAGACACTGCAAAACTCAAAGCGGACATCAACCAAATCTTCAAATGGGCTACCGAAACAATATGAAGTTCAACGAGGAGAAATTTCAACTACTCAGCTATGGAAAACTTGAGGAAATAAAAAAGGTATCAAGGTATATGACAAATTCTAACCATATAATAGAGCGAAAAAGAAATGGGAAGGACTTGAGAGTGATACTGTCAGAGGATCTCGCCTTTAAAGTCCACAACATCGGCTAGGAAAATGATAGGATGGATAATGAGAACCTTCAAAACTAGGGACGCCAAGCCCATCATGACATTCATCAAATCACTTGTTCTCTCTAGGCTAGAATACTGCTGTACACTAACAGCCTCCTTCAAGGCTGGCGACATTGCAGACCTGGAGAGTGTACAAAGAACTTTCACAGCACACATAAGTACGATAAAGCACCTAAATTACTTGGAACGGTTCAAGGTCCTTGATCTGTATTCCCTGGAACGCAGGCGAGAGAGATACATGATAATATACGCTTGGAAGGTCCTGGATGGATTGGTACCAAACCTGCACTAGAAAATCACTCCCTATGAAAGCTAAACACTCGGCAGGAGATGCAACATTCCCCCGATGAAAAGCAGGGACTCCACGAGTACACTGAAAGACAACACCATAAGTGTCCGGGGCCCAAGACTGTTCAACTGCCTCCCAGGATACATTAGAGGGATTACCAATAGGTCCCTGGCTGTCTTCAAGAAGGCACTGGACAGGCACCTAAAGTCAGAACCTGTGGTTCGTAAGTCAGTTTGCGTGCGGCCGACAGTAACAGCCTGGTTGATCAGACCCTGATCCACCATGAGGCCTAGTCTCAGACCTGGCCGCGGGGGCGTTGACCCCCGAAACCCTCTCCAGGAGCATCCTGTCTCTGTCCACCTTGTCAATTCCTCGCAGTATTTTGTATGCCGTTATCATGTCTTTCCTAATCCTCCTGACCTCCAGTGTCATCAGGCCGATTTCCCTTAACCTTTCTTAGTAGGGCATTCCCCTTAGCTCTGGAACTAGTCTTGTTGCAAACCTTTACACTTTCTATAATTCTTGACGTGCTTGACCAGGTGTGGGTTTCCAATTGGTGCTGCATGGGCCTGAAATAGTCGGTGTACAGAGTCTTGAACGATTTCTTACTGAGGAATCGGAACGCTTTCTCAGGTTTGCCAGGCACCAATATGCTGCAGCAGTTATCTGGTTGATGTGCGCCTCAAATGTGCTCGGTATTATACTCACCACAAGATAATTTTCCTTGAGTGAGGTTTGCAGTCTTTGGCCACGTAGCCCATAGCCCGATCTTCATGACTTTACATTTGGCAGGGTTAAATTCAAGCCTGTTACTGGACCAGGCTTGCAGCCTGTCCAGGTCTCTTTGTATTCCTGCCTGATCTTCATCCGATATTTTTCTCCACAATAACTTTACATCATCTGCAAACAGGGACACTTCTGAGTCAATCCCATCTGTCATGTCATTCACATTTAGCAAAAACACCACTGACCCCTGTAGAACCCAGCTCCTCACAGACGTCCACTCAGACACTTCGTCAAGTACCATGACTCGTTGTTGCCTCCCTGTGTGGTATTCCCTGATCCATTGGAGTGCCCTTCCTGTTATGCGTGCCTGATCCTCTAGCTTTTGCACTAATCTCTTCTGAGAAACTATGTTGAAGGCCTTCTTGCAGTCCAAGAAAATGCAATCTACCCACCCTCTCTCTTGTTTTACTGCAGTTACCTTGTCATAATACTCCAGTTGGTTTGTGACACAGCATTTTTCGTCCCTGAATCCATGCTGGTTGTCCACCACTCCTCCTGATAATCTTCATGACTTTGCATACTATACTCGTCATTGACACTGGTCTGTAGTTTAGTGCCTCGTGTCTGTCTCCTTTCCTAAAAATAGGGAGTACATTTGCCATCTTCCATTCCTCTGATAGTTCCCCAGTTTCATTGGATGTGTTGAAAATTGTTAGTGGCATACACAACATCTCTGCTCCCTCTCTAAAGACCCACGGAGAGACGTCCGGTCCCACTGCCTTTGCGATATCAAGTTCACTTAGCAGCTTCTTCACCTCCTCCTCGGTTGTGTGTATTTCATTCAGCACTTGCTGGTATATCTCTTGTTGGTGTACCTACCCTATTCTGACTTCCTTGAGTCCTTTCTGTCTCCACTGTAAATACTTCCTTATATCTCATGTTGAGCTCCTCACATACTTCTTGGTCATTTCTTTTTGAGCTCCACTCCTTCTTTCCTCAGCCTGATTACATTATCCTTGACTGTTGTCTTCCCCCTGATGTGGATATACAACAGCTTTTGGCCAGGCTTGACTTTCGATGCTATGTCATTTTTATACTGTCACTGGGTCTCCCTCCTTATCTGTGCATACACGTCTCTGGCTCTTCGACTAATCTCTTTATTTTCCTGGGTCCTTTGTCTTCTGTACCTTTTCCATTCTCTAGCGAACTTAGTTTTTCCCTCTCTACATCTTTGGGTAAACCATGGGCTCGTTCTGGTCTTCCCATTATTTTTATTGCTTTTGGGAACAAACCTTTCCTCTGCCTCCTTGCATTTTGTTACAAATAGTCCTTCATTTCGTTTACTGATTTTCCAATCAATTATCTTTCCCACTGAACCTCTTGCAGAAAGTTCTTCATGCCTGTGTAGTCCCCTCTTTTGTAGTTTGGCTCTTCCCATCCTACTCCTGTTACCCTCTTCAGTCTTGCTGGTTCATCCTCACCTCCCTCTCTTATTGATGCATGAGGTTTTCCAGTACCACATCCATCATCTTTGCTCTCTATGTTTTAGGACCCCCATGTGGGTCCAGGTTTTCCAATCAATCAGTAGGTTTGCTCTACCCGTGTGAGCTCTCCTTGCCACCTCAGCTAGTGTATTCACCATTGATCTGTTGTTCTCTTCAAATTCTTCTCTTGGCGTCCTGTAGTTCTTTGGCGTGTTGTTCATCAATGCAATGACTATGACTACCTTATGTCCCTCAGACTGAATTGTAACTACTACGTAGTCCCTTTCGCCCATTTCGTCCATTCCTTCCATTTCCACTGTTACGCAGAAAGTGGGATCACCAGAAACCTAATGCCTTGTCTAAGAGCAAAAAGTAAAAGTTACACAATCACCTGTGAAACTAGGCCTCCCAGGGCTATCCCAGTCAAAGCAGAATGCGCTAAACAAGCAGTTACTACTCTAGTGGGTTGGGTATAAGAGAGTTTACACAAAATTCCTAGTTAAGAAAATATAAATTTATTGAGATTAACAATATATACACACTCCAAAAAACACCCTCATATTTCTCTTAGCCTAAACGCCCCAATACAAGTAGTACATGAGGAGCTGGCGGCTGGAGCGTCCACACGAAACAAAGACACATGTACCTATGGGGTCGGTGCCCAGCAGACGCTGGCCCCTACTCTCCACATGAGACCATCTCCTCCTATTCCCTCAGTTCACACTCATCCTGCCAAGCACCGACCATATCAGAGCCCAGTGGAGCGTACTGGTAAACAATAAAAGTGCCTATGGCTTGCGTTAGCTAAACAAAAAGGTGTACAACATTACAAAACTTAGCTTAACTAGCTGGCGTCTGGCCAGCCTCTCCCTCACCCATGCCGCGCTCCATGTGGCCGCCCCAAGCCAAGTTACCCACTAACCAAAACACAGTTGGAAAATAAATCCCTGGCAGGATTTCCTTATATTTCACAGTTTAAACTACTTTACAGTACCCACAAAATGCTTAGCATATTTCTAAAATTATGGTTGACATTTATCCATAGTTCATACATTATGATTTGCAGTATTGTTAGTTCATAAAAATTATGGCACACTTCTCCACTCTATATGTATACATATATTTTCATGTCATGCAGAACCCTGCATAACATCCACAAATCCCGATCGGTTTTTAATGAGCGGTTCAACTCCTCCTCTTCCTCTGCTCCATCTATCTTTCCTCAGGATCTGATATCCAGGTGGGAAGATTGTGTCTGCTATCCTGGTGAGTTTCGTTTCTGTGAGTGCTATAATGTCTGGGGACATCTTCATTCTTTCATGTAACTCCACACATTTACTTGTTATTCCATCTGCATTCATATACCAAATCTTCAACTTCTTTTCTAAAACTGTGGGCTTGGGAGGACATTGAGGTTGGGGGAGCAGAAGATCTGGCGAGGAACTATGAAGAGTTGCTGTGGGAGTGGAGTTTGTTATGAGGTGGGTGGGGAAAGTAGGTATGTACCAGTTTGTGGGTTTAGGTTAGATTGTTTGGAAGCATTTGGGTTGTTATTGTTGAGGTCCTTTCATAGGTGGTTCTGAGGGAGGCTGTATTTGCTTTCCTCCTGAGTCTGGGTTCTCTGTCATTCCTTCTCTTTCCTCCTTGCATCTTTGTACCCTCTCTTCCAGTTTCTGTCTTTCTACTTGTGTTCTGTCACAGTTAAGATACACCCTTCGGTATGTCAGTATGTCCCTTAGTAGTGGTTTCTTCTGCAGGATCCTGTTTTGAGCCGATTTGTCTTCAAAATCATTTTGATTGGCCGTTTTTTTCCTCTTGCAAAAATCTCTATTCTCAGAAAATTTGTCAACTGGGATGTGTCGTCCTCTCCTATTGCTTTAATGATACTTTCAATTGCTTTTTTCTCCCTCTGTTTACTTGCTTCATAAGTTTTCCCATTCAGCTTCCTGGAGCCCACAAATAAAAACTGGCCTCTCCCTTTCATCCTCCCACTGCATTTACCTTTGCATTCCTTGAGTTGATTTAGTTGCCTTCATTGCAGCATTCCTTCATTCAATCTCTTTTCTATCTGATGTTCCTGTGCTCAGTGGTCTGTCATTTTCACTTCTCAGCTTTTCCTGGGTAATCCTCTGGTCTGTTAGGGTCTCTGCATATAGTTCGCTCTTTCATATTCTTCAGCCCCCTTTTTTTGCTCCTGGTGTGCTCCTTGTCTTTTCTCAAGCTCCACGGTGGTCTGACAGGGCCTCCCTGTACAGAATAACTCGTGTTCCCTACTGTCCCCTCGTTTGTGACTGATATAGCAGTTCCTGCTGTCATGCCTATACTGATCTTTGATTCTTTAGACTCTTTCAGATTTTTTATTTTCTCTTCGAAATTCTGTATCTTACCTTATGCTCTTGTGGCTTGTAGCTCCCAATTACTGCTCTCTGCAGTGCTCATCTCCTCCATTTTCTTGCTAAGCTCTTCTAGCATCCTTCTCCACTCTTCCCTTTTCATGAGGTCTATCACCCAAGCATCCCTCCCAGGCTCATCCACCAGTCACCCGGTTCTCTGTCCTACTCTTTAGCAACCCATTTTAATTTTTTTTGGTCACAATAAGAAAAACTTATGTGTTTCCATGTGGTAGTTTGTGATGTGTGTTCGCGAGTGTTCGTGAGTTAGTTAGTTACCATTTTGTCCTAGGCACATGTCGATTAGACACTAGGCCTGTTGTATGTATGTGTGTGTGTGTGTGTGTGTGTAACGAAACACTTCGAAATGTTTCGGCCCCGCCGGGAATTGAACCCGGGCCCTCCGTGCGTGAAGCAAGAGCGCTAGCCACCATGCCATCGGGTGTGTGTGTGTGTGTGTGTGTGTGTGTGCATGTGTGTGTAGGTGTGTAGTCGCTACTAGGTCACTCTTCCTGCTCCATGAGCTTTATAATACCTCTTCTTAAAGCTACGTATGGATTCTGCCCCAGTACATTACTTCCCAAACTTTTACACTTTCTGACAACTCTGTGACTGAAGAAACACTTCCTAACATCCCTGTGATTCATCTAAGTCTTCAACTTCGACCTGTGACCCCTTGTTGCTGTGTCCCATTTCTGGAACATCCTGTCTCTGTCCACCTTGTCGATTCCTCTCAGTATTTTATAAGTCGTTATCATATCCTCCCTATCTTTCCTGTCTTCCAGTGTCGTCAGGTCGACCTCCCTTTACCTCCTCGTAGGACATACCCCTTCGCTCCAGGACTAGTCTTGTTGCAAACCTTTGCACTTTCTCTAGCTTCCTTACATGTTTGGCTAGTGTGGGTTCCAAACTGGTGCTGCATACTCCAATATGGGCCTAATATACACAGTGTACAGGGTACTGAACGAGTCCTTATTAAGATGTTTGAATGCTGTTCTTAGGTTTGCTAGGCGCACATATGCTGCAGCAGTTATTTGGTTGATGTGTGCCTCCGGAGATGTGCCCAGTGTTATCCTCACCCCAAGATCTTTTCCTTGAGTGAGGTTGTAGTCTCTAGCCAACTAGAGTGTACTCCGTCTGCTGTCTTCTTTACCCTTCTCCAATCTTCATGACTTTACATTTGGTGGAGTTGAACTCCAGAAGCCATTTGGTGGACCATGCCTGCAGCCACTCCAGATCCCTTTCTAGTTCTGCCTGGTCATCGTCCGATTGAATTCTTCTCATCAACTTCACATCATCTGCAAACAGGGACCCTTCGGAGTCTATTCCTTCCATCATGTCTTTCACAAATACCAGAAACAGCACCGGACCTAAGACTGACCCCTGTGGAACCCCGCTCATTACAGGTGCCCACTCTGACACCTCACCACTCACCATGACTCGCTGTTGTCTTGACAGGTATTCCCTGATCCATTGTAGTGCCTTCCTTGTTATTCCTGCCTGGACCTCCAGCTTTTGCACTAATCTCTTGTGTGGAACTGTGTCAAACGCCTTCTTACAGTCCAAGAAAAGCAATCTACCCACCCCTCTCTCTCTTGTCTTACTGCTGTCACCCATTCATAGAACTCCAGTAGGTTTCTGACACAGGATTTCTCGTCCTTGAACCCGTGCTGGCTGTCGTTGATAAGCTCATTCCTTTCTAGGTGCTCCACAACTCTTCTGATAATATTCTCTGTGACTTTGCATACTATACATGTTAGTGAACAGGTCTGTAGTTTAATACTTCATGTGTGTCTCCTTTTTTTAAAAATTGGGACTACATTTGCTGTCTTCCATACCTCAGGTGTTTCAATAGATGTGTTGAAGATTTTTGTTAGTTGTACACATAGCGCCTCTGCTCTCTCTCTCTCAGGACCCATGGAGAGATGTTATCCGACCCCATCGCCTTTGAATTATCTAGCTCACTTAGCAGCCTCTTCACTTCTTCCTCGGTTGTGTATTGTGTCCAACACTTGATGGTGAACCCTCTCTCCGTCTTTCTGGAGTCCCTTCTGTCTCCACTGTAAACACTTCTTTGAATCTCATGTTGAGCTCCTCACATTGCAGTCGTTTCTTGTGATCTCCCCTCATTCCTTCCTTCCTCAGCCTGATTACCTGGTCCTTGACTGTTGTTTTTCTCCTGATTTGACTGTACAACAGCTTAGGGTCAGATTTGGCTTTCGCTGCTATGTCATTTTCATATAAACATTGGGCCTCCCTTCTTACCTGTGCATATTCATTTCTGGCTCTATGACTGCTCTCCTTATTCTCCTGGATCCTTTGCCATTTGCACTTCTTCCATTCTCTATTACACTTAGTTTTGGCCTCCCTACACGTTTGGGTGAACCAAGGACTCATCCTGGCTTTCTCGTTATTTCTGTTACCCTACGGCACAAACCACTCCTCAGCTTCCTTGCATATTGTTGTCAAATATTCCATTATCTCGTTAAATGACTTCCCTGCCCGTGAAGGAAATTCTTCATGCCTGCATAGTCCTCTTTTTGTAGTTTCGCTTCATTCTTCCTGCCCTTCCTGCTTCCCTCTCCACTTGTAAGTCTGCTATGAATTCAAAGTTCAGAACCACGGGTGTGTGTGTGTGTGAGTGTATACTCACCTATTTGCACTCACCTATTTATAGTTGCAGGGGTCGATACATAGCTCCTGGCCCCTCCTCTTCACTGATCGCTACTAGGTCCTTCTCTCCCTGCTCCATGAGCTTTATCATACCTCGTCTTAAAACTGTGTATGGTTCCTGCCTCTACTACATCACTTTACAGACTATCTTCAGTACACTGAGGTCAGTGGTCACGTGTGGTCATACCTGTCCTAAGCTGTCTGGGAATTAGCGTGGGGTGTTACCGAGCACATGGCTAGCTGCAGTGTTTTAGAATCTCAGGTTAAAGTGTTGAAGAAGGAGGTTCTACCTCTTCAGGAGGTAAATAGGAGGCTGAAGCTTCGCCTAGGAAGGTTTGGGAGTGAGTGTGAGATGGTTGGTGCTGGTGAGGAGGAAATGGTTACCAACAGTGATAGTGGCAGCCGCTTTAAGTGGCAAGTGGTTCACAATTCAGGAAGAAGGAAGATAAGGAAGATTAATAGAGAAGATGTGAAGGTAGGATATCGATTCTCTGTTCTCCAGGACGAGTGTACATCAGTGGTTAGTGAGGTTAAATATACCACTGACTCCCCTGCTAATCAAGGTAAGGATATTCTGATTGTGGGAGACTCTCAGGTAAGATATATGGACCGTGCTTTTTGTAACAGAGATAGGAAGGTCAGACAGAGGGTATCTCTCCCAGGAGCTGTTATTGTTGACAGAGTCAGCAGGTTGGATAATATTGTGTCAGGTAATGGGAACACGCCCATTATCTGTCTTAGTGCTGGTGGAAATGACGTTGGGAAGGGCAGAAGACAGGAGCTACTAGATAAGTAAAGATCAGCCATAGAAGTAGTTAGGTCTAAGGGAGGGATCCCAATCATATGTAGCATTTTGCCAAGAAAGGGAGTGGGCAATGAATGGATGTCTAGGGCAATTGGTATAAATTGCTGGCTAGACAGCTACTGCAAGGAACTTGCAATTCCATTCATTGATAATTGGAACAAATTCTATGGCAAACGTGATATGTATGCAAGGGATGGCGATCATCTCTCTGGGGCAGGAGTGGTTGCATTAGCCGATTCGATTGAGGGGTCATTGGAGACTTATCTAGGACTTTAAACTGATAAATTATAGAGGTATGGGTGTTAGTGGGAAACAATCAGGCTGTAGTATTAGGCCTGGAAACAGCAGATATTACCAGGATACGTCAGGGATATGTTTAAAAGACAATATTCAAAATAAAGTTGCTAGTAAAGGCAAAGCAATTGATCAACAAAGAAAGAGAAATAGTAGAGGGCAACGAGTGACTAGCTCCCTTAAGGTTTACTATACAAATAGTAGGAGTCT
>WNWK01028465.1:0-25358 GCA_009830355.1 Cherax destructor | reverse complement strand
ATTTAAATTCCCATATTATATTAACTTACTGTCATTAATAATGATAGGATTGCAATGACATTGACAGACAACATAAAAGAATGGTTGTTTTAGAAACTGGTGAAAATCTTTCTGAGAAATCATACTAATTTGTTTTTCATTTGTATGAGGGTAACAGGCAGATATTTGGCTAAATGTAAAAATCGTACTAACTTTTTTTTTAAGAAAGAAGATAGGATAAATTAAAGTAAAACTTACCATGATAAATATAGATTAGCAATGTATATTCTTAGGTAATGCCAAAACACCTTCTCCAAGTCCCACTACGACAGTAAGTTGCTTTATATATGATTATTGGTAAATATCTCAGTTGTTTGTTGGACTATCTTATTGACATTTGACCAGTGCATGATGGAAAGATGCTTCTTAACGTACAAAAAAAATCAAAGAAAACGGACGATAAATAACGGAGGTCATGTGGTAGCAAACAGCGCCCCTGTTGCCTCCTGCCTGGCAGCGACGCTGGTATACATGCTATTACTGCTAGTGCACTTCCACCTTGCAACACCAGCAGCACCAGCAACAACAGCAACAACAGCAGCACAAGCAGCAGCAGCAACAGCAGCAACAGCAGCAGCAAGCAGCAGCAGCAGCAGCAGGCAGCAGCAACAACAGCAAGCAACAGCAGCAGCAGCAACAGCAGCAAACAGCAGCAGCAAGCAGCAGCAACAGCAGCAGCAGCAGCAGCAAGCAGCAGCAGCAGCAACAGCAGCAGCAACAGCAGCAGCAACAGCAGCAGCAGCAACAGCAGCAGCAGCAGAGCAAGCAGCAAAGCAGGCAGCACAGCAGCAGCGCAGGCAGCAGCAACAGCAGCAGCAGCAACAGCAGCAGCAGCAACAGCAGCAGCAGACAGCAGCAACAGCAGCAGCAGCAGCAGCAGCAGCAGCAACAGCAGCAGCAACAGCAGCAGCAGCAGCAGCAGCAGCAACAGCAGCAGCAACAGCAGCAGCAGCAACAGCAGCAGCAGCAACAGCAGCAGCAGCAACAGCAGCAGCAACAGCAGCAACAGCAGCAGCGGTATTTTGTACTGGGAATCACCAGTTAGTTTTATGTCGGTATTTTTGTACTGGGAATCACCAGTTAGTTTTATGTCGGTATTTTTGTACTGGGAATCACCAGTTAGTTTTATGTTGGTATTTCCTACAAAAAATACGAAAAGTTTTATTACTAAAGTTGTAAAAAAACTTTTTCTGTGGTAAAAACTGTCTGGCTGGGACCAGGTTGTGTATCGTTACGCTACACCGTTGCTAGGCAATGTTGATGATAAATCTGAATTAATGGTAGATAGTTTCTTACTATCTTCCAGTGACGTCATTAATGGTAGATAGTTTCTTACTACCAGTGACGTCATTAATGGTAGATAGTTTCTTACTATCTTCCAGTGACGTCATTAATGTGTTGTACTAGAGAAGATTATTGTTGTTAACTGTTGTTTAATTACGATCATACAAGATCATGTGTGTGAAGGTCACAAGTGTTGTACAAACAATTGACTAACACAAGAACATGTGTGTGAAGGTCACAAGTGTTGTACAAACCATTGACTAACACAAGAACATGTGTGTGAAGGTCACAAGTGTTGTACAAACCATTGACTAACACAAGAACATGTGTGTGAAGGTCACAAGTGTTGTACAAACCATTGACTAACACAAGATCATGTGTGAAGGTCACAAGTGTTGTACAAACCATTGACTAACACAAGAACATGTGTGTGAAGGTCACAAGTGTTGTACAAACCATTGACTAACACAAGAACATGTGTGTGAAGGTCACAAGTGTTGTACAAACCATTGACTAACACAAGAACATGTGTGTGAAGGTCACAAGTGTTGTACAAACCATTGACTAACACAAGATCATGTGTGTGAAGGTCACAAGTGTTGTACAAACCATTGACTAACACAAGAACATGTGTGTGAAGGTCACAAGTGTTGTACAAACCATTGACTAACACAAGAACATGTGTGTGAAGGTCACAAGTGTTGTACAAAACATTGACTAACACAAGATCATGTGTGTGAAGGTCACAAGTGTTGTACAAACCATTGACTAACACAAGAACATGTGTGTGAAGGTCACAAGTGTTGTACAAACCATTGACTAACACAAGAACATGTGTGTGAAGGTCACAAGTGTTGTACAAACCATTGACTAACACAAGAACATGTGTGTGAAGGTCACAAGTGTTGTACAAACCATTGACTAACACAAGAACATGTGTGTGAAGGTCACAAGTGTTGTACAAACCATTGACTAACACAAGAACATGTGTGTGAAGGTCACAAGTGTTGTACAAAACATTGACTAACACAAGATCATGTGTGTGAAGGTCACAAGTGTTGTACAAACCATTGACTAACACAAGAACATGTGTGTGAAGGTCACAAGTGTTGTACAAACCATTGACTAACACAAGATCATGTGTGTAAAGGTCACAAGTGTTGTACAAACCATTGACTAACACAAGAACATGTATGTGAAGGTCACATGTGTTGTACAAACTATTGACTAACACAAGATCATGTGTGTCAAGGTCACATGTGTTGTACAAACCATTGACTAACACAAGATCATGTGTGTAAAGGTCACAAGTGTTGTACAAACCATTGACTAACACAAGAACATGTATGTGAAGGTCACAAGTGTTGTACAAACAATTGACTAACACAAGAACATTTGTGTGAAGGTCAAAAGTGTTGTACAAACCATTGACTAACACAAGATCATGTGTGTGAAGGTCACATGTGTTGTACAAACAATTGACTAACACAAGAACATGTATGTGAAGGTCACAAGTGTTGTACAAACAATCGACTAACACAAGATCATGTATGTGAAGGTCACATGTGTTGTACAAACCATTGACTAACACAAGATCATGTGTGTAAAGGTCACAAGTGTTGTACAAACCATTGACTAACACAAGATCATGCGTGTGAAGGTCACAAGTGTTGTACAAACAATTGACTAACACAAGAACATGTGTGTGAAGGTCACAAGTGTTGTACAATCCATTGACTAACACAAGAACATGTGTGTGAAGGTCACAAGTGTTGTACAAACCATTGACTAACACAAGAACATGTGTGTGAAGGTCACAAGTGTTGTACAAACCATTGACTAACATGTGTGTGAAGGTCACAAGTGTTGTACAATCCATTGACTAACACAAGAACATGTGTGTGAAGGTCACAAGTGTTGTACAAACAATCGACTAACACAAGATCATGTATGTGAAGGTCACATGTGTTGTACAAACAATTGACTAACACAAGAACATGTGTGTGAAGGTCACAAGTGTTGTACAAACCATTGACTAACACAAGATCATGTGTGTGAAGGTCACAAGTGTTGTACAAACCATTGACTAACACAAGATCATGTGTGTAAAGGTCACAAGTGTTGTACAAACCATTGACTAACACAAGATCATGTGTGTGAAGGTCACAAGTGTTGTACAAACCATTGACTAACACAAGAACATGTGTGTGAAGGTCACAAGTGTTGTACAAACCATTGGCTAACACTTCTAAACAAAAGTAGAAAATATAACCTGGGCGAGAAACAACTGCTGCCTAACCATTTATATTAATAAAATCCTTCATAAAATAATCGTAGAAAATGGATACGAATGAAACGAATTGTCAGGTTGTATTTTCCTAGATATCGACAAACTTTGCGATAAAGTTCCTAGTCAAAGATCTATCTGGAAAAATATCCGCAGGAAGAAATATCATCAATATGGGTCCATCAAGAATATCATCAATATGGGTCCATCAAGAATATCATCAATATGGGTCTATCAAGAATAAATTATTATTCTGAATATATTATTAATTTGCCTAAATTATACTTCAAGAGTTCCTCTGTAACCTCCAGTGATATTTTGACTCATCTGGAGCATCATGGGTTATTTTGGCTCACCTGGAGCATGATGGGTTATTGTGGCTCATATGAAGCACCACCATTACTTGCCATGTTACAGTGGCTCACCTGGAGCATGATGGGTTATTGTGGCTCATATGAAGCACCACCATTACTTCCCATGTTATAGTGGCTCACCTGGAGCATGATGGGTTATTGTGGCTCATATGAAGCACCACCATTACTTGCCATGTTACAGTGGCTCACCTGGAGCACACTCTTTACCTCCTGTGTTACTATGTCTCACCTCCATTATCTTGTGTGTTTATACACGTAAGAGTAACATCTAACAAGGCGAGAAGTCCTACTCATACGCAGGTGTTAAAACACAACATCTGTGAAATTACTTTAAGTAATCATGAAAATTGGGATACAATAAGTACATATTGGTATACACATTTGAACTCAATACAACAACAACATTGTTGTGGAATCTTTCGATTGCTACAATAGTTACAAGCACTAAGATAAGTTAGTGTGACGGGGAAACATTTGTTTGGTAGAGAATCAAGGTAAATGCCTCGATGGGCTGCCGAAGGACTCCTGATTCAATTGCACTTAATGAATGTCAGTTTCTTGAAATAATAGTGAAAGTTCTTTAATAAATACATTTAAATTATTCAAAATGAACCAGTTTTTCTACCCTTAGCAATTTTCAGTCTAAGTAGTTGTTTATTATGTAGGAAATACGACTACATTCAACAGTTATTTAGTGTAACTCCTGAAAGAGAAAATAAATACTTCTTCGAAGGGAGGGGGGGGTGTTAAAGTCCTTTTCTGTGGCTCTTTTCTCTCCTGCTCGAACCTAAATGTCGCTCAACTCTCCCTCTCAATTTGACGTCATTTTTGGGGATCTTTTCCTTTTTGTGAAATCCATCTTCTAAACACAAAGGAAAAGAAATCACAATCAGCCTTGTTCGAAAGTAACTTCCGTTGGTAGTGGCAAGGTGGTCACTTCCCTTCATCAGGTGGAAATTAGAGCATCTCGGGGAGTGTCACCCTCGGGAAGTGTCACCCTCGGGGAGTGTCAGTAACAGGCTCTTGATTCAAAGTATTGGACTTATCCTCCACATTCCTTGGATCCAATATCAATATCATCCATTACCTAGGCGCTATATGGCGCCTACGAATTTAGTGCTTTCCCCCCTCATTAATTTAAATAAAAATCAAGGGGTGTCAGGTGACGAAACATTGGGTAGCCACTCAGCAGAGCCTCTGATGGCTGAAGTAGTACTGGAGGTAGCCAGCGGATCAAAGAATGACAAATGAGAGTGCATAACTTCTGTCATTCATTCCATTTCGTCCTCCACCATTATTAATTGAAAGATGATTGTACAGTTAGTGCTCTTGTTTAAACAGACGGTTTTGCTAAGCCTTGCTCAGTCAAGGGAAATATGCTGCGTATGGCAATAACTCAGGTTTGTTTACAATGTAGAATACTACCTCAGTCCTAATAGGTGTCTGACACCTTGAACACCACTGTTCATCCCCTATGTAATGCTCTCCTCTGACATTCCTACTTCCTTTCAGTCTCCACCCATTAAAGGAGGGTCATTCACACCGATGAGAGGATTGTGGTCTATGAAATTAGTCCTGACCAGCCCTATTTGGACACAAACATGATTGCCTCATTTCACAGGTTGCATGTCTCGTATGGGCTTAGCGATCTCTTCCTTTTACCCGTGAATATAATACAAATATAATCATAACTTACCCTCTGCCATCTTCACAACCTACACAGTTGTTTATATGACACTTCCATTACATCCTCATAGACTATAAAAAATACACTCCCGAACTACTTACAAGCAGTCTGTTTTATGTGTCTATTTAATGTGTTATGTGTCAGTTTTCTGTTATATGTGTCAATTTTCTGTTTTATGTGTCAATTTACTGTTTTATGTGTCAATTTACTGTTTTATGTGTCAATTTACTGTTTTATGTGTCAATTTACTGTTTTATGTGTGCCTCTTCGAAGTTTTATATGTCACCACTGTTTCGTGTCTAACTTTACCATTTTATATGTCGATACACTGTTTTAGGTGTCACTATACTGTTTTAAGTGTCACTGTACTGATTTAGGTGTCACTCTACTGTTTTAGGTGTCACTGTACTGTTTTAGGTGTCACTATACTATTTTTATGTGTTATTATACTGAACAACACATTTTTTTCGGCTGCCCATTGGAAGACTTGGTTTATGTCCGCTAGAAGATATACAGTGTCCTCCATGACTGACATTCTCATGCAAATTCTGGTATCGTCTACGAAGGAAGACACGGTGCTATGGTTTACATATCTGTCTATGTCAGATATGAGGATGAAAAATAGAATGGTGGCGAGTACTGTGTCTTGTGGAAAAAAGGTTTCCTAATGGCTGCCTCTGCTTTAAGTCTCTTTACCGTTATTCTTTGTCTTCTGTTCGTTAGAAAGATCCATCTGCTCACTTTTCCAGTTATCCCTTTAGCACACATTTTGTGTGCTATTTCACCACGATCGTACTTGCCCAAGTCTTTAGCAAAGACTTTGTATACTACATCTGCATTCTGTTTTCAAGTGCAACCGAGACATTAGATTCGTCCAGTAGTTACGAGAGGCAGGAGCGACCTGCTGTAAACCCGTTCTGCCCTGGGTTGTGCAGTTGTTGGGAATCCAAGTGGTTGGCAATCTGGCTTCTTATAACCCTTTCATTGTTTTGTAATGTAGGACGTTAGTGCTAATGGTCTATGATATTTTCTATATTCCTTTAGGACAACCTTTGTGATATGTGGCTATATCCATTGTTTTTGGTGACTGTGGGATGACCCCCGTGTCCAGACTACCTTTCCGTAAAATACTAATTAAGGCACGTGATTGAGGTTTCTTGTAAATCTTGAACACAGAATTTCACGAGTCTGGGTCTAGAGCAGAGTGTATGGTCGTGTTGTCAGTGGCTAGAGCAGAGTGTATGGTCGTGTTGTCAGTGGCTAGAGCAGAGTGTATGGTCGTGTTGTCAGTGGCTAGAGCAGAGTGTAAGGTCGTGTTGTCAGTGGCTAGAGCAGAGTGTATGGTCGTGTTGTCAGTGGCTAGAGCAGAGTGTATGGTCGTGTTGTCAGTGGCTAGAGCAGAGTGTATGGTCGTGTTGTCAGTGGCTAGAGCAGAGTGTATGGTCGTGTTGTCAGTGGCTAGAGCAGAGTGTATGGTCGTGTTGTCAGTGGCTAGAGCAGAGTGTATGGTCGTGTTGTCAGTAGCTAGAGCAGAGTGTATGGTCGTGTTGTCAGTGGCTAGAGCAGAGTGTATGGTTGTGTTGTCAGCGGCTAGAGCAGTGTGCATAGTCGTGTTGTCAGCGGCTAGAGCAGTGTGTATAGTCGTGTTGTCAGTGGCTAGAGCAGAGTGTATGGTCGTGATGTCAGCGCCTACAGCAGTGTGTATGGTCGAGTTGTCAGTGGCTAGAGCAGAGTGTATGGTCGTGTTGTCAGCGGCTAGAGCAGTGTGTATAGTCGTGTTGTCAGTGGCTAGAGCAGAGTGTATGGTCGTGTTGTCAGTGGCTAGAGCAGAGTGTATGGTCGCGTTGTCAGTGGCTAGAGCAGAGTGTATGGTCGTGTTGTCAGTGGCTAGAGCAGAGTGTATGGTCGTGTTGTCAGTGGCTAGAGCAGAGTGTATGGTCGTGTTGTCAGTGGCTAGAGCAGAGTGTATGGTCGTGTTGTCAGTGGCTAGAGCAGAGTGTATGGTCGTGTTGTCAGTAGCTAGAGCAGAGTGTATGGTCGTGTTGTCAGTGGCTAGAGCAGAGTGTATGGTTGTGTTGTCAGTGGCTAGAGCAGGTGTCATGAGTCGTGTTGTCAGCGGCTAGAGCAGTGTGTATAGTCGTGTTGTCAGTGGCTAGAGCAGAGTGTATGGTCGTGATGTCAGCGCCTACAGCAGTGTGTATGGTCGGTTGTCAGTGGCTAGAGCAGAGTGTATGGTCGTGTTGTCAGGGCTAGAGCAGGTGTATGGTCGTGTTGTCAGGGCTAGAGCAGAGTGTATGGTCGTGTTGTCAGTGGCTAGAGCAGAGTGTATGGTCGTGTTGTCAGCTAGAGCAGGGTATGGTCGTGTTGTCAGTGGCTAGAGCAGAGTGTATGGTCGTGTTGTCAGTGGCTAGAGCAGAGTGTATGGTCGTGTTGTCAGCGGCTAGAGCAGAGTGTATGGTCGTGTTGTCAGTGGCTAGAGCAGAGTGTATGGTCGTGTTGTCAGCGGCTAGAGCAGTGTGTATAGTCGTGTTGTCAGTGGCTAGAGCAGAGTGTATGGTCGTGTTGTCAGCGGCTAGAGCAGAGTGTATGGTCGTGTTGTCAGTGGCTAGAGCAGAGTGTATGGTCGTGTTGTCAGTGGCTAGAGCAGAGTGTATGGTCGTGTTGTCAGCGGCTAGAGCAGAGTGTATGGTCGTGTTGTCAGTGGCTAGAGCAGAGTGTATGGTCGTGTTGTCAGCGGCTAGAGCAGAGTGTATGGTCGTGTTGTCAGTGGCTAGAGCAGTGTGTATGGTCGTGTTGTCAGTGGCTAGAGCAGAGTGTATGGTCGTGTTGTCAGTGGCTAGAGCAGAGTGTATGGTCGTGTTGTCAACGGCTAGAGCAGAGTGTATGGTCGTGTTGTCAGTGGCTAGAGCAGAGTGTATGGTCGTGTTGTCAGTGGCTAGAGCAGAGTGTATGGTCGTGTTGTCAGCGGCTAGAGCAGAGTGTATGGTCGTGTTGTCAGTGGCTAGAGCAGAGTGTATTGTCGTGTTGTCAACGGCTAGAGCAGAGTGTATGGTCGTGTTGTCAGTGGCTAGAGCAGAGTGTATGGTCGTGTTGTCAGCGGCTAGAGCAGAGTGTATGGTCGTGTTGTCAGCGGCTAGAGCAGAGTGTATGGTCGTGTTGTCAGCGGCTAGAGCAGAGTGTATGGTCGTGTTGTCAGTGGCTAGAGCAGAGTGTATGGTCGTGTTGTCAGTGCTAGAGCAGAGTGTATGGTCGTGTTGTCAGTGGCTAGAGCAGAGTGTATGGTCGTGTTGTCAACGGCTAGAGCAGTGTGTATGGTCGTGTTGTCAGTGGCTAGAGCAGAGTGTATGGTCGTGTTGTCAGCGGCTAGAGCAGTGTGTATGGTCGTGTTGTCAGTGGCTAGAGCAGAGTGTATGGTCGTGTTGTCAGTGGCTAGAGCAGTGTGTATGGTCGTGTTGTCAGTGGCTAGAGCAGAGTGTATGGTCGTGTTGTCAGCGGCTAGAGCAGAGTGTATGGTCGTGTTGTCAGTGGCTAGAGCAGAGGATGGTCGTGTGTCAGCTAGAGCAGTGTATGGTCGTGTTGTCATGTGAGCAGAGTGTATGGTCGTGTTGTCAGTGGCTAGAGCAGAGTGTATGGTCGTGTTGTCAGTGGCTAGAGCAGAGTGTATGGTCGTGTTGTCAGTGGCTAGAGCAGAGTGTATGGTCGTGTTGTCAGTGGCTAGAGCAGAGTGTATGGTCGTGTTGTCAGGCGTAGCTTTGAGCAGAGTGTATGGTCGTGTTGTCAGGGCTAGAGCAGAGTGTATGGTCGTGTTGTCAGGGCTAGAGCAGGTGTATGGTCGTGTTGTCAGTGGCTAGAGCAGAGTGTATGGTCGTGTTGTCAGGGCTAGAGCAGAGTGTATGGTCGTGTTGTCAGTGGCTAGAGCAGAGTGTATGGTCGTGTTGTCAGTGGCTAGAGCAGAGTGTATGGTCGTGTTGTCAGTGGCTAGAGCAGAGTGTATGGTCGTGTTGTCAGCGGCTAGAGCAGAGTGTATGGTCGTGTTGTCAGTGGCTAGAGCAGAGTGTATGGTCGTGTTGTCAGTGGCTGAGCAGAGTGTATGGTCGTGTTGTCAGTGGCTAGAGCAGAGTGTATGGTCGTGTTGTCAGTGTGGCTAGGAGCAGTGTGTATGGTCGTGTTGTCAGTGGCTAGAGCAGAGTGTATGGTCGTGTTGTCAGGCTAGAGCAGAGTGTATGGTCGTGTTGTCAGTGGCTAGAGCAGAGTGTATGGTCGTGTTGTCAGTGGCTAGAGCAGTGTGTATGGTCGTGTTGTCAGTGGCTAGAGCAGAGTGTATGGTCGTGTTGTCAGCGGCTAGAGCAGAGTGTATGGTCGTGTTGTCAGGGCTAGAGCAGAGTGTATGGTCGTGTTGTCAGTGGCTAGAGCAGGTGTATGGTCGTGTTGTCAGTGGCTAGAGCAGGTGTATGGTCGTGTTGTCAGGCTAGAGCAGAGTGTATGGTCGTGTTGTCAGCGGCTAGAGCAGAGTGTATGGTCGTGTTGTCAGTGGCTAGAGCAGAGTGTATGGTCGTGTTGTCAGTGGCTAGAGCAGAGTGTATGGTCGTGTTGTCAGTGGCTAGAGCAGAGTGTATGGTCGTGTTGTCAGCGGCAGAGTGTATGGTCGTGTTGTCAGCGGCTAGAGCAGAGTGTATGGTCGTGTTGTCAGCGGCTAGAGCAGAGTGTATGGTCGTGTTGTCAGCGGCTAGAGCAGAGTGTATGGTCGTGTTGTCAGTGGCTAGAGCAGAGTGTATGATCGTGTTGTCAGCGGCTAGAGCAGAGTGTATGGTCGTGTTGTCAACGGCTTTTCCAAGTCCAGTAATGTCATATTGAGATTTCTGTGTTACATTCATTTCTTTGCTGTCTTCACTGTGGGTGCCGTCTTTTTAAACAAGGGCCTGATACTGGGTATGGTTTTTACCTTGGATGTGGCATAGGAAAATAAATATTTTGGTTTTTTTCAATTTCATTAATTGTTTTTAGCTCTTTCAGTCTCTCCGGTATCTTGTATGATACCTTCCATTTCATTTTAATTCTTAAGAAGCTGTGTGATTCTTCGCCTTTGTCTGTTGAGGGAGCGTCTCTCTCTAGTTTGTATCTCTTCTTTTTCCTTATGTGGATGTACCTTGTATGTAATTCACATGCTGAAGAGTTGATCCTTTCCAGACACTGGTTGGGATCCTTGATATTTAGGATATCTTCCCAGAAAGTTTCGTTAACAACATGATTTATTCGATTCCAGTTAATGTTCTTAATGTTAAAGTTGAATATGGTGAAGGTACCCTCATAACTGTTAGCATTATGCTGGTGAAGGTACCCTCATAACTGTTAGCATTATGCTGGTGAAGGTACCCTCATAACTGTTAGCATTATGTTGGTGAAGGTACCCTCATAACTGTTAGCATTATGTTGGTGAAGGTACCCTCATAACTGTTAGCATTATGCTGGTGAAGGTACCCTCATAACTGTTAGCAGTATGCTGGTGAAGGTACCCTCATAACTGTTAGCATTATGTTGGTGAAGGTACCCTCATAACTGTTAGCATTATGCTGGTGAAGGTACCCTCATAACTGTTAGCATTATGCTGGTGAAGGTACCCTCATAACTGTTAGCATTATGCTGGTGAAGGTACCCTCATAACTGATAGCATTATGCTGGTGAAGGTACCCTCATAACTGTTAGCAGTATGCTGGTGAAGGTACCCTCATAACTGTTAGCATTATGCTGGTGAAGGTACCCTCATAACTGTTAGCATTATGCTGGTGAAGGTACCCTCATAACTGTTAGCATTATGCTGGTGAAGGTACCCTCATAACTGTTAGCATTATGCTGGTGAAGGTACCCTCATAACTGTTAGCATTATGTTGGTGAAGGTACCCTCATAACTGTTAGCATTATGCTGGTGAAAGTACCCTCATAACTGTTAGCATTATGCTGGTGAAGGTACCCTCATAACTGTTAGCATTATGTTGGTGAAGGTACCCTCATAACTGTTAGCATTATGCTGGTGAAAGTACCCTCATAACTGTTAGCATTATGCTAACATAGGCCAGGATTCCTATGGATAAAAGTCAGAACTTTCATTAGGTGATCTGAATTATATTTCTTACCAGGTCATCATTATTTGTGGAAATAAGGTCACATGTGTATTCCAGGCTTGTTGGCTCTACTATTTATTGGCTTAAGGAGAATTCATTTCAAAGATTCAACAGCTCATTTGTATGATAATTTTCATGTGAGTTGCCTTCTCGGAGTATCTCAGTTATAACATTCTTTGATATGTTCTTCCATTTTTAATGTCTCAAACTGCAATTAACAACAAAATATTTGGGTTACATCTCCAGTCTAACAGAGTTCAGAGGAAATGTAATATTTTTATCATTTCTTGCCATTTTTTCTGCTTCCTAGCAGCAAAAATAGTCAGTTTACGAGAGCCTAGGATTTCACAGTGTTTTTTTTTCAGTTTTTATTATATCCCTTATTACTTCATTAAACCTTCTCATAACATAGTTGTTTAGCCTTCTTTATTTGGTTAGTAAGTACGGATGTATAGCTTTAAGTGTATCCCGTGGTTATTAATACCGTTCTGTACTGGTTTTAATAGATATGCTTTTAATCACTGGAGCCGAGTATGGTGTTGGATAACCATGGGCTACTGGAGCCGAGTATGGTGTTGGATAACCATGGGCTACTGGAGTCGAGTATGGTGTTGGATAACCATGGGCTACTGGAGTCGAGTATGGTGTTGGATAACCATGGGCTACTGGAGCAGAGTATGGTGTTGGATAACCATGGGCTACTGGAGTCGAGTATGGTGTTGGATAACCATGGGCTACTGGAGTCGAGTATTGTGTTGGATAACCATGGGCTACTGGAGCAGAGTATGGTGTTGGATACCCATGGGCTACTTGAGCCGAGTATGGTGTTGGATAACCATGGGCTAATGGAGTCGAGTATGGTGTTGGATAACCATGGGCTACTGGAGCCGAGTATGGTGTTGGATAACCATGGGCTACTGGAGTCGAGTATGGTGTGGGATAACCATGGGCTACTGGAGTCGAGTATGGTGTTGGATAACTATGGGCTACTGGAGCAGAGTATGGTGTTGGATACCCATGGGCTACTTGAGCCGAGTATGGTGTTGGATAACCATGGGCTACTGGAGCCGAGTATGGTGTTGGATAACCATGGGCTACTGGAGTAGAGTATGGTGTTGGATAACCATGGGCTACTGGAGTCGAGTATGGTGTTGGATAACCATGGGCTACTAGAGCAGAGTATGGTGTTGGATAACCATGGGCTACTGGAGCCGAGTATGGTGTTGGATAACCATGGGCTACTGGAGCAGAGTATGGTGTTGGATAACCATGGGCTACTGGGGTCGAGTATGGTGTTGGATAACCATGGGCTACTGGAGCAGAGTATGGTGTTGGATAACCATGGGCTACTGGAGCCGAGTATGGTGTTGGATAACCATGGGCTACTGGAGCCGAGTATGGTGTTGGATAACCATGGGCTACTGGAGTCGAGTATGGTGTTGGATAACCATGGGCTACTGGAGCCGAGTATGGTGTTGAATAACCATGGGGCTACCTGAGACGGGCCAGTAGTGGTAATGGGTTGGATAACCATGGGCTACTGGAGCCAGTATGGTGTTGGATAACCATGGGCTACTGGAGCCGAGTATGGTGTTGATAACATGGGCTACTGGGCAGTATGGTGTTGGATAACCATGGGCTACTGGAGGAGTCGGTATAAGGTGTTGGATAACCATGGGCTACTGGAGCGAGTATGGTGTTGAATAACCATGGCTACTTGAGCCAGTATGGTGTTGGATAACCATGGGCTACTGAGCAGAGTATGGTGTTGGATAACCATGGGCTACTGGAGTCGAGTATGGTGTTGGATAACCATGGGCTACTGAGCCGAGTATGGTGTTGGATAACCATGGGCTACTGGAGCCGAGTATGTTTGGATAACCATGGGCTACTGAGCCGAGTATGGTGTTGATAACCATGGGCTACTTGAGCCGAGAGTGTTGATAACATGGGTACTGACAGTATGGTGTTGGATAACCATGGGCTACTGGAGTCGAGTATGGTGTTGAATAACCATGGGCTACTGAGCCGAGTATGGTGTTGATAACCATGGGCTACTGAGCCGAGTATGGTGTTGGATAACCATGGGCTACTGAGTCGAGTATGGTGTTGGATAACCATGGGCTACTGGGCCGAGATGTGGAAATGGGTATGTGTTGATAACCATGGGCTACTGAGCCGAGTATGGTGATGTGGATAACCATGGGCTACTGACAGATGTAAGTATGTGGTGTTGATAACCATGGGCTACTGGAGTCGAGTATGGTGTTGGATAACCATGGGCTACTTGAGCCGAGTATGGTGTTGGATAACCATGGGCTACTGGACCGAGTATGGTGTTGGATAACCATGCTACGGAGCATTGGATACCATGGTAGCCGAGTATGGTGTTGATAACCATGGGCTACTGGAGCCGAGTATGGTGTTGAATAACCATGGAGTTGGATAACCATGGGCAACTGGAGCCTAGTATGGTGTTGGATAACCATGGAGTTGGATAACCATGGGCAACTGGAGCCTAGTATGGTGTTGGATAACCATGGGCTACTGGAGCCGAGTATGGTGTTGAATAACCATGGAGTTGGATAACCATGGGCAACTGGAGCCGAGTATGGTGTTGGATAACCATGGAGTTGGATAACCATGGGCTACTGAGCAGTAGGTTGATAACCATGGTGATTTTGGATAACCATGGGCTACTGGAGCCGAGTATGGTGTTGAATAACCATGGGCTACTGGAGACGAGTATGGTGTTGGATAACCATGGTGTTGGATAACCATGGGCTACTGGAGTCGAGTATGGTGTTGGATAACCATGGGCTACTTGAGCCGAGTATGGTGTTGAATAACCATGGGCTACTTGAGCCGAGTATGGTGTTGGATAACCATGGGCTACTGGAGTCGAGTATGGTGTTGGATAACCATGCTACTGGGCCGAGTATGGTGTTGGATAACCATGGCTACTGGAGCCAGTATGTGTTGGATAACCATGGCTACTGAGCGAGTATTGTTGATAACCATGAGGCTACTGGAGCCGATATGGTGTTGGATAACCATGGCTACTGGAGCCGAGTATGTATAAATGTGTTGGATAACCACATGGTATGGATAACATGGTGTTGGATAACCATGGCTACTGAGCGAGTATGGTGTTGATAACATGGGCTACTGAGCCGAGTATGGTGTTGAATAACCATGGGCTACTGAGCCGAGTATGGTGTTGGATAACCATGGGCTACTGGAGCGAGTATGGTGTTGATAACCATGGGCTACTTGAGCGAGTATGGTGTTGAATAACCATGGGCTACTGAGCGAGTATGGTGTTGATAACCATGGGCTACTGAGCGAGTATGGTGTTGGATAACCATGGGCTACTGGGTCGAGTATGGTGTTGGATAACCATGGGCTACTGGAGCCGAGTATGGTGTTGATAACCATGGGCTACTGAGCCGAGTATGGTGTTGAGATAAACCATGGGCTACTGGAGCCGAGTATGGTGTTGGATAACCATGGCTACTTGGAGACCAGTATGGTGTTGATAACATGGGCTATGAGCAGTATGGTGTTGATAACCATGGGCTACTGAGCCGAGTATGGTGTTGGATAACCATGGGCTACTTGGAGCGAGTATGGTGTTGGATAACCATGGTGAACTGGGCTACTGGAGTCGAGTATGGTGTTGGATAACCATGGGCTACATTGAGCTTGAAGTATGGTGTTGAATAACCATGGGCTACTTGAGCTGAGTATGGTGTTGGATAACCATGGGCTACTGAGCCGAGTATGGTGTTGGATAACCATGGGCTACTGGAGCGAGTATGGTGTTGGATAACCATGGGCTACATGAGCCGAGTATGGTGTTGGATAACCATGGGCTACTTGAGCCGAGTATGGTGTTGGATAACCATGGGCTACTGAGCCGAGTATGGTGTTGGATAACCATGGGCTACTTGAGCCGAGTATGGTGTTGGATAACCATGGGCTACTGGAGTCGAGTATGGTGTTGGATAACCATGGGCTACTGGAGTCGAGTATGGTGTTGGATAACCATGGGCTACTTGAGCCGAGTATGGTGTTGGATAACCATGGGCTACTTGAGCCGAGTATGGTGTTGGATAACCATGGGCTACTGAGTCGAGTATGGTGTTGGATAACCATGGGCTACTTGAGCCGAGTATGGTGTTGGATAAGCATAGGCTACTGAAGCCGAGTATGATGTTGGATAACCATGGGCTACTGGGGTCGAGTATGGTGTTGATAACCATGGCTACTACAAGTTTAAACCATGGGCTACTTGAGCCGAGTATGGTGTTGATAACCATGGGCTACTTGAGCCGAGTATGGTGTTGGATAACCATGGGCTACTGGAGTCGAGTATGGTGTTGGATAACCATGGGCTCACCTGGACTACGAGTATGGTGTTGGATAACCATGGGCTACTTGAGCCGAGTATGGTGTTGATAACACATGCCACCACCACTCTACTACAAAGTCATCACCACTCACTGACAACAGCCACCACCTACTCTGAGCCACTACAGACAGCACACCACTCACTACAACTAGCCATGGACCACTCACTGACAGCAGGATCACCATGGCTCACTACAACAGCCACCACCACTCACTACAACAGCCACCACCACTCACTACAACAGCCACCACCACTCACTACAACAGCCACCACCACTCACTACAACAGCCACCACCACTCTCACTACAACAGCCACCACCACTCACTACAACAGCTCACTCACGCACTCACTACAACCATGCCACCACCACTCACTACAACAGCACATCTCACTCAGCAACACTAAACAGCCACACCACTCACTACAACAGCCACCACCACTCCACTGAGACACCACCACCACTACACTACAACAGCCACCACCACTCTCACTACAACAGCCACCACCACTCACTACAACAGCCACCACCACTCACTACAACAGCCACCACCACTCTCACTACAACAGCCACCACCACTCACTACAATAGCAATCACCACTCACTACAACAGCCACCACCACTCTCACTACAACAGCCACCACCACTCACTACAACAGCCACCACCACTCACTACAACAGCCACCACCACTCTCACTACAACAGCCACCACCACTCACTACCACAGCCACCACCACTCTCACTACAACAGCCACCACCACTCTCTCTGAACGAGGATTTACTGTCATGTCATCTCCAGCTCTCAGGGCAAGAAGAACAGTTTTCCTTAAGAAACTTGATAAGCTTCTCACAGTTCAACCTATCGACGAACTCAAGACATCCATTGAAGATCAAAACTCATGGGTCACAGTGGAGAGCATCATGAAAATACTTACAGCTTCCTCCATGCTCAAGGTCACCTTCACCGACGTCAACATGGCTGCCACTGCATTAGCCGACGGTCTTGCTGTATATTATTACGTCGTCAGCCCCACCTGCATCCAAGCTGAGAGATTCCACTACATTTCTCACTGTTGGACCTGTTACTCGTATTCACACAACACCAGCGACTGTCCTGTGAAGGACAAGAAGTTTTGCACTACATGTAGTAGTGAAGGACATGATTTTAGATCATGCACCGCCGCTGCTCCACCAACACCATCTTGCCTCAACTGTAAAAGCAACGATCATCACACACTTGCTGCTAAATGTCCCACTCGCAAAGACATTCTGAAGAAGACCCAAGAAGCAGCACAGAAAAACTCATCTTCAAAATCACCCACCTATGCTGCTATTACAAAACTACAAGCTACCACAACTAAAATTCTCCAAGCTTCCACACAACCTACTACTACCAACATCGCACCTGCCAGTGAACCCACCACCATCTACTACTGTATGGTCTATGCTCATATGCATAATGTTGCTGTTCCTGGGTCATTCAACACTTCCATTAATGAACTCTTCAAGTTAAACAACATGCCAGAGTTCAAATTCCCAGCTTCTCCACCATCTTCTCTGATTATCAACAACAATCAGCATCCTGTGATCGTCACTTGACCGGGAAGTTACTCCCAAGCGGCTGTTTCACCACCACAGCTACTACTGACGTCACGCCAACAACAACCAATTAGAGCTCACCACCACCTCACACCTCTACCAAGACCCAATCAGCTGCCGTCGAGACACAGCCACTCACCACCACGAACCAATCACCGACCACCTCTACTATGCACCAGACTCCAGCACTACCAGGTCCTGTAACTCGTTCTGCCTCGGATCACGCATGCAACCCATCCACTGCTGATCCTAACACATCTACTGCAACTGATCCAGACGATGAGAGGGTGCAAACCTTCACTGGTATTTACTTTGTCTCCACCAACCAATACCCCGACATAATGTATGCCAAGGAACTTCACCAGCGTCTTCAGGATGGAACTGTCAAGCCCTTGACCAGGGCTGCACCTGCCCCTTCTCAACCATACTACATGATATCCTACTAGAAACCCAACTCCCTTTTCAAATTGACTACATCACTAGAAAGAAATTCAAGTGTCTTGTGAATGGCTCTCCTACTGATGGAACACTAGTCCGCACTAGTTCTCCCGCCTCCAAGACCCAGTAATCAACACATCACAGTGCAGTGTGGCTGCCTTCTCGACCTTCCTGCCAGCTCTGCCGCCCTGCCTGCTCTGCCGCCCTGCCTGCTCTGCCGCCCTCCCCGCTCCAGGGAGCCAGTACTACCGTCCACCACCCCTCTGCGTCATGCTTGCACTACGTCAGTACCACCTGCTCCACAGTGGTTGGGCCACCCATCTTTCCTACCCTCCTCGCCTCCACCATCCATCCTTTTCCAGTATTTCCATCCTTCCCCTTCCTTCTTCCTTCCCCATCTCGTCGATTCTTCGGCCAAACAAGTTCAAGTTCAAGGTAGAAGAGTATAAGTCAGGCAGAAGAGTTTAAGTCAGAGAGAGGGGTATAGGTCTGGCTTATGAGTATAAGTCAGGCAGAGGGGTATGTGTCAAGCAAAGAGGTATAAGTCAGGAAGAAGAGTATAAGTTACGCAGAGGGGTATGAAACAGGCAGAGGGTATAAGTCCGGCAGAAGAGTATAAGTCAGGCAGAAAAGTATAAGTTAATCAGAAGGGTATGAAACAGGCAAAAGAGTATAAATCAGGCAGAGGAGTATAAGTCATGAAGTAGAGAATAAGTCAGGAAGAAGTGTATAAGTCATGCAGAGGGGTGTAAGTCAAACAGAAGATTATAAGTGGCAGAAGAGTTTAAGTGAGGTACAAGAGTATAACTCAGTGAGAAGAATATAAGTTAGTCAGAGGAGTATAAGTAAGGCAGAGGGGATATGGGAAATAAGTCAAGGAAAAAGTATAAGTTAGGTAGAGGTGTATAAGACAGGATGAGAGTATAAGTCAGGCAGAAGAGTATAAGTTAGTCAGGGAAGTATAAGTCAGGCAGAAGGGTGTAAGGGGAAAACGTCAGGCAGAAGAGTTAATTTAAGCAGAGGGGTATAATTCTGGAAGAGGGTATAAGTCAGGTAGAAGACTATAAATCAGGCATAGGGGTATAAGTCAGGCAGAAGAGTATAAGTCAGGCAGAAGAGTAAAAGTCAGGAAGAAGGGTATAAGTCAAGCTGAGGAATATAAGTCACACAGACGAGTATAAGTCAGGCAGAAGAGTATAAGTCATGCAGAAGAGTATAAAACAGACTGAAGAGTATAAGTCAGACACATGGCTAAAATTCAGGCATAAAAATATAAGTCAGGCAGAAGAGTATAAGTCAGACAGACGAATATAGGTCAGACAGAGCGGTGTAAGTCTGTCTGGCAGAAGAGTATTAGTCAGACAGAAGGGTATAAGTAAGCCAAAAGAGAAAAAGTCAGGCAGCGGGATATAGGTCAGGCTGAAGAGTATAAGTCAGGCAGAAGAGTATAATTCAGGCAGAAGAGTATTATTCAGGCAGAAGGGTATAAGTCAGGCAGAAAATAATAAGTCAGGAGAAGAGTATAAGTCAGAAAGAAGAGTATAAGCCAGGCAGAAGAGTATAAGTTCGGCAGAAGAACATAAGTCAATCAGAATAGAATAAGTCAGACAGAAGAGTATAAGTCAGGCAGAGGAGTATAGGTTTGGCAGAGGAATATAAGTCAGGCAGGATAGTATGAATCATGCAGAAGAGTATTAGTCAAGCTTAAGACTATAAGACAGGTAGAGGGGTACAAGTCAAGCAGAGGAGTATAAGTTAAGCTGAAGAATATAAGTCAGGCAGAAGAGTGTAAGTCAGGAAGAGGAGAATAAGTCAGCCAGAAAGGTATAAGTCAGGCACAAGATTATAATTCAGGAAAAAAAAGCATCAGTCATTCAGAATAGTATAAGTAAAGCAGAAGAGTATAAGTCAGCCATTTGGGTATAAGTCAGACGGAAGAGAATAAGTCAGGCAGAAGAGTATAAGTCAGGCAGAGAGGTATAAGTTAGGCATAAGAGTTTAAGTTATGAAGAAGAGTATAAGTCAGGCAGAAGAACATAAGACATGCAGAAGAGAATAAGTCAGGCGGAAGTATATAAGTCATGCTGAGGGGAATAAGTCATACAGATGATCATAAGTCAGGCAGAAGAGTGTAAGTGAGGCAGATGAGAATAATTCAGGCAAAAGAGTATAAGTCAGGCAGAGAGGTATAAGGGGTATAAGTCAGGCAGAAGAGTATCAGGGGTATAAGTCAGGCAGATGAGTATAAGTCAGGCAGAAGAGTATAAGTTAGGCAGAGGGATAAAAGGCAGGAAGAGGGGTATAAGTCTTTCCTAAGAGTGTAAGACAGGCAGAAGAGTATAAGTCAGGCAGAAGAGTATAAGTCTGGCACAAGAGTATAAGTCATGTAGAAGAGTATAGGTTAGGTAGAGGGGTATCAGTCAGGAAGTATAATATAAGTCAGGCTGAAGGGTATAAGTCATGCAGAATAGTATATGTCAGTTATATTGGTATATGTTAGGCAGAAGAGTAAAAGTCATGTAGAAGTGTATCAGTTATTCACAGAAGTATAAGTCAGGCGGAAAGGTATAAGTCAGGAAGGAGAGAATAAGTCGCGGAGAAGAGTATAAGTTAGGCAGAGGTTTATATATCAGGAAGAAGAGAATAAGTCACGCAGAAGAGTATAAGTTAGGCAGAAGAGAATAAGTGAGGCAGAAGAGTATAGGTCAGGATGAAGAGTATAAGTTAGGCAGAGGGGTATAAGTCAGGCAGAGGGGTATAAGTCTTGCAGAAGAATATGAGTCTGGTAGAAGAGTATAAGTCAGGCAGAAGAGTAAAAGTCAGACATAGCAGTGTAAGTCAGACAGAACACTATAAGTCAGGTAGAGGGGTATAAGTCAGGTAGAGGAGTATAAGTCTGGCAGAAGAGTATAAGTCAGAAGGAAGAGTATAAGTCAGACAGAGGGATGTAAATCAGAGAGAAGAGTATAAGTCAGGCAAAAGAGTATAAGTCAGGCAGAAGAGTTTAAGTCAAAGTGGTATAAGTCAGGCAGAGGAGAATAAGTTAGGCTGAGGAATATAAGTCATGACAGAAGAGTATAGTCAGTTTAGTGTGTAGTACAGACAGGTATAAGTCAGTAAGAAGTAGTATTAGTCTGGACACAAGTATAAATCAGGCAGAGAGAGTTTAGTGCAGGACAGAATGTCTCAAGTCGGAGAAGAGTAAGGTTAGGCGAGTTATAACACAGGAGTAGAGTATAAGTCAGAGAAGAGTATAAGCTAGGCAGAGAGATAGTCGGAGACAACTAGCAGGAGAGAGTATAGTTAGGCTGAGGTTAAGTACAGAGAGAGGTATAAGTGCAGACACATGTCTTCAAGCTAAAGGTAGGTTAGTGGGACATATCAGCTACGATAGTGTTATGAAGTCAATAATCCAAGTGTGGGTGCAAGTCTTCAAACTGAGAGAGTAGTGTAGTCTGGACAATCTCTCACATAGCAGAGAGTAGTGTTAGTGCTGGACACCACTGTCTCTCACAACTACACAGAGAGTAGTTTAGTGCTGGACACCACTGTCTCCACAACTACCAGAGAGAGTAGTGTTAGTGCTGACACCACTGTCTCTCACAACTACAAGAGTAGTGTTAGTGCTGGACCCACTGTCTCTCACAACTACCAGAGAGTAGTGTTAGTGCTGGACACCACTGTCTCTCACAACTACAGAAGAGTAGGAGTAGAATAGTCAGAGAGTAGTTTAGGTGGACACACTGTCTCTCACAACTACCAGAGAGTAGTGTTAGTGCTGGACACCACTGTCTCCACAACTACCAGAAGGTAGTGTTAGTGCTGACACACTGTCTCCAAACTACCAGAGAGTAGTGTTAGTGCTGGACACCACTGTCTCTCACAACTACAGAGAGTAGTGTTAGTGCTGGCACCACTGTCTCTACAAGCTACCAGAGAGTAGTGTTAGTGCTGACACCACTGTCTCTCACACTACAGAGAGTAGTGTTAGTGTGAATGACACCACTGTTCTCACAACTACAGAGAGTAGTGTTAGTGCTGGCACCACTGTCTCTCACAACTACAGAGAGTAGTGTTAGTGCTGCACACACTGTCTCTCACAACTACCAGAGAGTAGTGTTAGTGCTGACACCACTGTCTCCACAACTACAGAGAGTAGTGTTAGTGCTGACACCACTGTCTCTCACAACTCCAGAGAGTAGTGTTAGTGCTGGACACCACTGTCTCTACACTACCAGAGAGTAGTGTTAGTGCTGGACACCACTGTCTCTCACAACTACCAGAGAGTAGTGTTAGTCTGCACCACTGTCTTCACAACTACCAGAGAGAGTGTTGTGCTGACACCACTCTCTCACAACTACAGAGAGTAGTGTTAGTGCTGACACCACTGTCTCTCACAACTACAGAGAGTAGTGTTAGTGCTGACACCACTGTCTCTCACAACTACAGAGAGTAGTGTTAGTGCTGCACACCACTGTCTCTCACAACTACAGAGAGTAGTGTAGTGCTGCACCTGTCTCTCACAACTACAGAGAGTAGTGTTAGTGCTGACACCACTGTCTCTCACAACTACAGAGAGTAGTGTTAGTGCTGCACACCACTGTCTCTCACAACTACCAAGAGAGTGTTAGTGCTGACACCACTGTCTCTCACAACTACCAGAGAGTAGTGTTAGTGCTGCACACCACTGTCTCTCACAACTACAGAGAGTAGTGTTAGTGCTGCGACACCACTGTCTCTCACAACTACAGAGAAGTAGTGTTAGTGCTGGCACACCACTGTCTCTCACAACTACCAGAGGAGTGTTAGTGCTGACACCACTGTCTCTCACAACTCCAGAGAGTAGTGTTAGTGCTGACACCACTGTCTCTACAACTACACAGAGATAGTGTTAGTGCTGCACGCACTGTCTCTCACAACTACCAGAGAGGAGTGTTAGTGCTGGACACCACTGTCTCTCACAACTACCAGAGAAGAGTGTTAGTGCTGACCACTGTCTCTCACAACTACAATAGAGACATGTTTCTGTCAAGTGTTAGTGCTGCACACCACTGTCTCTCACATACCAGAGAGAGTGTTAGTGTGTGACACCACTGTCTCTCACAACTACCAAGAGAGTAGTGTTAGTGCTGCGCACCACTGTCTCTCACAACTACAGAGAGTGTTAGTGCTGGACACCACTGTCTCCACAACAAGAGAGTGTTAGTGCTGCCACACCTGTCTCCACAACTACCAGAGAGTAGTGTTGTGTGCACACCACTGTCTCTCACAACTACCAGAGAGTAGTGTTAGAGCTGCCACACCACTGTCTCTCACAACTACCAGAAGGTAGTGTTAGAGGTGCCACACCACTGTCTCTCACAACTACCAGAGAGTAGTGTTAGAGGTGCCACACCACTGTCTCTCACAACTACCAGAGTTAGTAGTGTTAGTGCTGCCACACCACTGTCTCTCACAATTACCAGAGAGAGTAGTGTTAGTGTTGGACTAAACTGTCTCACACAACTACCAGAGAGTAGTGTTAATGCTGGACACCACTGTCTCTCACAACTACAAGAGAGTAGTGTTAGTGCTGCCACACCACTGTCTCTCACAACGACCAGAGTGAGTAGTGTTAGTGTTGCCACACCACTGTCTCTCACAACTACCAGAGAGAGTAGTGTTAGTGCTGGACACCACTGTCTCTCACAACTACCAGAGAGTAGTGTTAGTGCTGGACACCACTGTCTCTCACAACTACCAGAGAGAGTAGTGTTAGTGCTGGACACCACTGTCTCTCACAACTACCAGAGAGAGTAGTGTTAGTGCTGGACACCACTGTCTCTCACAACTACCAGAGAGAGTAGTGTTAGTGCTGGACACCACTGTCTCTCACAACTACCAGAGAGTAGTGTTAGTGCTGCCACACCACTGTCTCTCACAACTACCAGAGAGTAGTGTAAGGGTTGGACACCACTGTCTCTCACAACTACCAGAGAGAGTAGTGTTAGTGCTGGACACCACTGTCTCACACAACTACCAGAGAGAGTAGTGTTAGTGCTGGACACCACTGTCTCTCACAACTACCAGAGAGTAGTGTTAGTGCTGGACACCACTGTCTCTCACAACTACCAGAGAGAGTAGTGTTAGTGTTGGACTAAACTGTCTCACACAACTACCAGAGAGAGTAGTGTTAATGCTGGACACCACTGTCTCTCACAACTACCAGAGAGAGTAGTGTTAGAGCTGCCACACCACTGTCTCTCACAACTACCAGAGAGTAGTGTTAGTGCTGCCACACCACTGTCTCTCACAACTACCAGAGAGTAGTGTTAGTGCTGCCACACCACTGTCTTTCACAACTACCAGAGAGTAGTGTTAGTGCTGCCACACCACTGTCTCTCACAACTACCAGAGAGTAGTGTTAGTGCTGCCACACCACTGTCTCTCACAACTACCAGAGAGTAGTGTTAGTGCTGCCACACCACTGTCTCTCACAACTACCAGAGAGTAGTGTTAGTGCTGCCACACCACTGTCTCTCACAACTACCAGAGAGTAGTGTTAGTGCTGCCACACCACTGTCTCTCACAACTACCAGAGAGTAGTGTTAGTGCTGCCACACCACTGTCTCTCACAACTACCAGAGAGTAGTGTTAGTGCTGCCACAACACAGTCTCTCACAACTACCAGAGAGTAGTGTTAGTACTGCCACACCACTGTCTCTCACAACTACCAGAGAGTAGTGTTAGTGCTGCCACACAACTGTCTCTCACAACTACCAGAGAGTAGTCTTAGTGTGGAGAAAATTCTCCAAAGGAGGGGGGTATGCGCCCTTACTACCCTTGGTAAGGGCCCTCACCCTTTCCACCCTTAGGAAAGGGCCAGAGGAGGCGCGTCTGGCTGCAAAAACAATTTAATTCATGCCAGATGTACTGTCAACAGTGTGTCAAGAATTGTGCTGACCACAGCACCACAAGGCACCGCGTGGCACCACATGGCTGCACGAGACTGCAAAAGAGCAGCACGAGCGGTCAGATTGAATTTGGCCACCTCAAGAACGGGTCATACGACTCTATTGGTCATGCGGCGCGAGGCGACGTAAATCAACATAGACATTACTCGTTCGCGTCCGTTATAT